>JASSUY010007498.1:0-18360 GCA_032466535.1 Forpus xanthops
CCAAGCTGTGTGGTTTGGCTGATACACTGGAGGGAAGGAATGCCATCCAGAGGGACCTTGGCACACTTGTGAGGTGGACTGATGACAACCTGATGAAGTTTAACCATGACAAGTGCAAGGTCCTACACCTGGATTGGAGCAATCCCAGACACAGCTACAGGATGGGCAGGGAAGAGACTCAGAGCAGCCCTGAGGAGAAGGACTTGGAGGTGTTGGTTGATGAGAGAATGAACATGAGCCAGCAGTGTGCTGTTTCAGCCCAGAAAGCCAACGGTATCCTGGGCTACATCAAAAGGAGTGTGACCAGCCGATCGAGGGAGGTGATCCTGACTCTGTACTCTGCTCTCTTGAGACCTCACTTGGAGTATTGTGTGCAGTTCTGGTGTCCTCAACAAAAAAAGGACATGGAACTGTTGGAAGAAGTCTGGAGGAGGGCCACGAGGATGATCAGGGGACTGGAGCACCTCCTGTATGAAGATAGGCTGAGAAAGTTGGGGCTGTTCAGCCTGGAGAAGAGGAGGCTGCATAAAAACCTCATAGCAGCCTTCCAGTATGTGAAGGGGGGCTATAGGGATGCTGAGGAGGAACTCTTCATGAATGACTGCAGTGATAGGACAAGGTTAATGAGATCTAACTTAAACAGTGGAAGTTTAGATTGGATATGAGGAAGTTATTTACTGTAAGTGTGGTGAGGCACTTGAATGGGTTGCTCAGGGAAGTTGTGAATGCTCCGTCACTGGCAGTGTTCAAAGCCAGGCTGGACATAGCCTTGTGTGCCATGGTTTAGTGGGAGGTATCCCTGCCCACGGCAGGGGGATTGGAACTAGATGATCTTAAGGTCCTTTCCAGCCTTAACTATTCTATGATTCTATGAATGCGTTTTTCTAGAGTAAGCTCTATATCTACAGTGCAATTATTTGTTCAAATAGATTGTGTGGCTCAGTTTGCTTCTGGGCTTGTATTCTGTTACAAACTTTTGCTTCAAAGGTGATTGATATCGGATACTGGAAAATTCAGTATCTACGGGAGTTGAGCACTGTCAATCACCCTGTAATACCTGTTTAAGACACTGAGGCATTAAAGACTCAGCATAATCAATGAAAAGCTTCCACACATTTTTTTCCTGCAACAGTTTGCAGAAATGAGTGTTCAGCCAGTATTCTAAAGCAGAAGTAGGTGTCTGCTCATCTCCTACTTAAATACCTTTTTGACTAGATATAGCAAAGGCAGAAGGCAGGTCATTTGTTTCCCAAGGATCCCATCTGCCAAGAAAAGGGTTTGGTGGCATGCTTATTCCTTTCTTTGGAAGTGATGAATGGAGCACCAGGGAAACAAAGAGCCATTGCTCCCTGTGCTTCTAACAACCCTAGCCATCCCTCCTTGACAGGAGCCAGTAAAACCCACACCCAGAAAGAAACTTAATATTTTGTTTACATCTTAGGACACCTGCTTGCTCCAATCTCCTAGCAAGGGTAAAAGTCATACCAGGATGAAATTAAACATGTAGCAAAATACTGTGGCTTCTTTCACAATTCTATCTTTATGCTGCACTACAAGAAAAAACCCTTGGAAAAGGTGGGCTATTTTTTTTTTTTTAGCTAGCCCCAGTCACCTCATCATTTGTGTTCTAACACTGTTACAAGAGGTCTCTTCTAAGGTTTGGCTGTTCGTGTTTTTTTTTCATGGAATCTGGGGAGCACTGATTTTTCTCCTACAGGCACCAAGACATAGGGAATATGGAAGTTGGTCAAATTACGGCTATATTCTGGGTGCGAGTGACTCCCACTCCTTAACTGCAGGAGCACGTCACAGGCATCTCCTCAATTCAGCTAAGATTCCTTGTGCAATACAAGTAAACAGACACATAGATGATTATGGCCACAGGAAAAGGGAAGGGAAAAGGCTGTTATCGTCTCCACACAGCTTCTTATCAACACTTCCATTAAAGCACAGTAAACTGCTATGAATGATAAAATTACCAGTAAGGAATTTTAAATGGATTATTGATGTACTCCTGGGGGTTGGAGGGTGGGGTGTTAGAGAGAAGTTAACCCTATGTGGTAAGAATAAGTGTTAATACCAAGTGAACAATATATCATTAACTATAATTATTTTCCATTTAAAACACTTGTGTTTTCATTGTTCATCATTAATATTCATCTTCCCAAACATACATCATACTGGGTGCCCTCAACATCTTTCTAAGTAAATGAAAGTTGAGAGTAATCAGCATCTCATAAGTGATCTGCAGTATCTCACTACAAGCAGTTACTGGGGTTTGGTGTTTTGTGGTGGTTGTTTTCTTAATTGAGTCATTTGCTTTTGTTTTATTTTTGTTTTTGTGTGTGTATGATTGTTTTTAACAGAAAAGCAGGAGACTGAACATATCACATCCCTTGAAGACCTTTCTGTTACTTTCAGTAGCAAAAATAATCTCATTTCTCCTATTTCAAACAGCACATGCAGTTCCTTTTTGTCTTTGCAACTGGGCTTCTATTAAAGTACAAATTAACAATGCATGCTAAATCACGATTTTTCTTAACCTGTGTATATTGATAGTTTAGTTTACAAACCTTACTTATAATTAGTACTTGGTGCTGGTTTGAAGCACCAAGTCCCCTGGGTCCATTACTTCAACATTTAGTTTTACAGCAATTTTCCAGAAAAGATGCCTTCAAAACATTTTAGTTCTCCATCTGAATAAATCATTGTAGTAACTGTTTATCAGAAAACTGGAGGCTGCCACTGGGTTCCAAGAAAATAGAGGGGCCATATTTAATTCTATTTGATAGAATCCAAATGGTGAGGGGAAAAAAAAAAAAATAAATCTAGACTAGATACATACACCTTTTCTTCAATGGGACCAAAACTTAAACAGAAAAAATAGGGACACTTTCGTAAATAATTTTTTTGACAAAATACAAATTCTAATGAAAAAAGGCAGTGAAATGTAACTAAATCCTTTAAATACAGTATGGATATAACACTGACTTATGCTCAGAATACTCCAATTTACAACAGATTTTATTTTGGATTTTTTTTACTGCAGCTAACTGCAAACTTAAAATCTATGAATTATTTTAAGTCTTCTGTGAAACTATTAATGAAACTATAACTAGAGTGACTTTTACTGATCAGGATGCACAAACTGTCCCATTTGATATTACCATTTCCCAAGGCCACAAGAAGAAAAGTAAACAAGTCCACCTCCTTTTTTGATTTATTGTTTTCCCTGTAAATGAAGCACATCTGAGCTGAAATTCAGCAAAACTTCAGGCAATGGGATTCTGCAACATTTTTCATACTATAGCAACACTCTAATACATCTGCTTCAAAGGTCAAAAATTGAAAATCAAAAAGCTAACACCTTCTTCACCACTTTACCCCTGCTCCTCCATTTACATGTACTTTTTAAAAATAAGTTAATCAATTACATAAATAGAATGACTGACTCATTAGAAAAAAGATAACTAATGTCCTCAAAAGCACTGCTCCATCTTTCCTCTATAATCAGGCACCAAAAGTGGCCTAAATACAGTGCTGTAAAAAGTAATGGATGGCACAAAATCTGTATACTTTGGTACCTAACCGAGTAGTATAAACAGTGATAAACAGTCCATCCCTCCATTTGAACCTGAGGTCCAGTGTAGTATTATTAATTACAGCGTATTCAATTCTTATACTAACACTAATCACCATCTGCCTAGCACCAACTTTTTAATGCTGGCTGGCTGAATTTGATTTTCAGGACTATGAAATGCTTTCTACAGTCTAGCACGTATTTTGTTCTTTATTGTATATTAGTTCAGGTTTCAGAAGTACTTTTTTTAACCACATCCAAATTTCAAGCCAGCTAAGTTCCTGCATTTATGAAAAGATCCCAGGAAATCAAAAAATCTGAATAGGTCAAGTGATGTGAATATACATGGACAAATTACCTTTTCTTCTCTTACTCTTCTGGTAAATGGGTAGAGGAGAAACAGAAATCATTGCTCAGCATGTATTCAACTAGCTCCTCTTGACTCAGACAACATTACCAATACAGGCATTAGGCTACTACACACCAAACGATAGTATTACTGCTTCATTTACCTTGTCACTTCAAAGGATAAGACCTCAGAGTTTGGACCTATGCAGAAATTTATCTTCAAATTGAATTGAATTAAATTAAAGCTGCTCTTTTCCATTTTTACATATTTAAGTGCTAAACATTTAGCCCTCTACCCCTGTATTTGAATAAAATGCATATATTACCATTACTTACAAAAGCTTTACCAAAATAAATAGCTCAGATCGGTCCCTGAACTACACACTCACTTTTCACAGAACAAAATAAAAAAAAAAAAGTCCAGAAAAATCCCAAAGGTTCTCATAATGTATTTTCAATAGGGGAAAATTAAACACTTCCAGGAATACTTGTGAGAAAAAAGACACACAAAAGGGCTTTCAAATATTTTCATTTTCTTGCTGAATCAAAATAAGAGAAGGGGGAAACAGAAAGTTAATCAACTAAAAGAAGAAAGAGTAATAGCTTTCCAAAATAACCTAGCAAAGTTGTTGAATTTTCAATTTGGTAAGAAAGACTAATTATAAATATCTGATAACAGAAGCATATTTACCTCTAAGATTTCCCAACCAAGCTTTCTCCACCATCCATCAGTTCACTTTTTATTTTTCTTCCAGAAGTCACTCGTGACTTGTGAATGTGAACTGGTCAAATTACACAACAGCCTTGAATGTGCTTACAGCATGTCTCCATTCATACTTGCTTTCATGTGCTTTATGAAATAACTTGTTCAACTAAGTATGGAGAGAATTTTCCTGGAATTAATTCTCCCAAAGCCACACACCATCTCTGCATCTCAGCACTGCAAACTTCTACACTGGATTACATGTGATGCCCGAACAACTACAAACAAGTCAACTTTGCTATCCTAACTGTCTGAAAAAAGTAACAAAGAGCATGTATCAAAACAAATATGAATGATTGTGTACAAGTTTAAAGACTATTCAGTTTGAATAAATCAGTGGTATTGTCTCCATGAAAAAAGCAGAATGAGACTTTAACACATAATTGCTATCATAGCTTTAAAACTGGTGCAGAAGAACTCTTGCAGCGTGGAAAATATATTTCGCATGCTAAATAAAAACTGACAAGGGATGTATATACCCACATTGTCAGCAAGGTCCTTGCTGCTGAAAGCCACTCTGCCATCAAATAGACTACATTCATTTGGCTTTTGGGAATGGAAGCATCTTAGAATTTCAATTTCAAACCATAATTAGAAAAAGGGGAAAAAAAAAAAAAGCCCAACACACAAGCACAAAAGTGGCTGGAGGAGAAATACCTTATATAGAATACTTAATTCAGGGTCAGTACTTTTATTTGGTATTTTACTGGAAACCATTGAACTAGCTAGAGTTGGACCATACAAAATATTATGCCAGCACTGCACAGAACCCCTATCTTCAAAAGCTCAAGCATTTAACTGAGAATGAGAGCAATCATTGTGCAAGTCAGGGCATAAGCTAAACCATCAAACTTCAGCCACAAATCCACTTAATGAAAAACAGCCATATATACATAGGAAATATTTCTACACAGGTAATATGGAAATATTAGAAAGAAAATGAAGTGTAATGGTTAAAAAAAGAAAAATTAAAATAAGGGTAGGATAGGGGGTATATAACACTCTATTTTTTAGTTTCTCTAGATGACAGGACTACAGGGAATGTTGTCTAATAGAGCCCTCATTTTTATACCTTAGAAAGCAGAGATTAATGTTGAAATATGTTTAAAAAAACCCAGCTAGCTCTAAGTGAATAACAGATTCACTTAACCAAACATTTTATTTCCTGTATCTTGAATAATTAACAAAAAAAGTGTTTACCAACAATTATATAATAGCTATTATAGTAACACAAGGAGGAGAAAAACATTTAGCACTGACTCTCATAAATAATTCAGAAGGTCTAATTTACCATAATCATGTCTGGCATTTATCTTCAGTTAAATAATGTATTAGGCATATACTGTGCACTGTTTCCTACATTAACTATTAGAGAGCATTAGGAACAAACCCATCTGTGTTTAGCATTCTGTAAATCAGGCCAGCTCTTGCATGCATAAAATGATTGCTGATGAATCCATTTACCTATGCAATGGATAGAGATGACATCTTTTAATGTAAAATTAAAGAAAATTTATAGAAACTGCAACACAGATGAAGATTTTTTTGTATACCATAAATATTCATAGCTTCCAAACTGAGAGAGCATACCTCAGAAACCATAGGAACCATTCTAGGAAAAGAGTTGGGTCCTTCCATATTCACTGTGCCACTGACAGGCTAATTTGCATAAGTGCAAATTAACATATCAAAAGCCTTGTCTTTACTAGCATTTTCAAGAAATCACCCACCATTACACTAAAACCACTGCAGCTACCTTGGCACAACAGAAATGTGAACTCTCAGACTTCAGACTCAGTATGACTTTCTTCCTTTGTTTGCCTAAAGCACTACAGTCCCAGCTCCTTCTGTCTTCAGTAGCAGTTCCTAATAAAAGGTATCATACACACAACCAAGCCCAGGTTTTAAGGGTTTTCTCATAGATTTCAATTATTTCCTATTTTCACCTGTTAAGTTAAACGATATCAAATAACAGAGGACTATATTACAAATATCTCTCTCCAGAATTAAGGAATAATCTAATGCAACTGAACTCAAACTGATCAGCTACATATTTAGTTTGTGCCTTACCCGTCAGTAAGAATACAGAACACAGTATACAATCTGCACATAAAGCAAGGATTACTGTTCTGTTGAAAGCCTTCATCCCTTTTGTGTTGTTTCTCCACTTTTCACAATGCATTTAGAAGATATTCAAAATAGCATAATTTTCCAAAACCCAGTGTACTTTACCTCTTTGTATGATATTTTCAGTGTTGCATTACAAAATCCTGTGCATGCACACTTCTCACATTCTGGAAGATATGTACTTAAACATGAAGCATAATATTTATGACTCAAGTGAAATCAAGAGCATAGCCTGCCATGTAAATCATGGACACCAGACAGATTAATTACGTTACCTAATGAAATTTCACACACCTTAACAAGTGCTGTCCTCAAGTCCTCCAAAAAAATCTACATTAAGCATACCATGGATTACATTCAGCAGAATCCTGTATTCTTCACACACATTTACATTAATTTGCTTAGATTACCTTTATTCCTTATGCACATATAATAAACACCAATACACACAGAGTTGCGTATTTGTCCAGAAATTTCCTAGGCTTACTTTATCACTTAAAGAAAAGATTTTGCTGTAAGAAGCAGTTAGAATGTTTCACTTTAATTACAGCATATATTCTTGTATGGTATTTTTGTGGAGACTCATTCCAAGAATATTTGCGTTATATGTATCTCCTATGAATTGAAAGAACCTATGATAATGTATTACACAGAAGACATTCCAAAAGATAGAAAATGTAAAAATATTTCAAGAACTCTTGTGTTCCTGTTTCTTTCACATTATTTTACATCAGGCCACTGAAATAAGTTTTCATTAATTGCCACTACTAAGCTGGCAATACAAACTGGCAGAATAACTTTTATGTGCATATTGAGAGACCACTAAAAAGTGGGATACCTGTGGTTTCCAGCTGTGTCTCAGTTTCTTCAAAGCTTAGGTGGAAACAAGCCATGTTAGCATGACTCACATTACAAAGAATGGAATGCCAGAGCATTGCTCAACTCACCATCTAATGATGTCCCAGCAACTCAATAGAAGGCAAAGCCACAGTGACAACCTCAGCAGGTTAAAAAAAGCCTTCATTATACAAACTGTTTGAATTACAAAAAGGAAGCAAAAAAGAAGATGGACTGCTAGTTATCCTTACAATCCTTATCCTTATTTTTTCCTGCTCAACATTAACATTGTAAATTTTCTTTTTGACAGCAAGGAAGTAATGTTTTGTAGGACCAGTGTCTCCTGTGGGCTAACACCAGATCAGGAAAAGTTAATTCAACCTAGGCTGAATAAAAACATCAGAATTTTGGCATGTAATAACCACCAAATAGACGTGTTAAATGAAACCTCCCATCGACAGGAAAACTGCTGTTTTAATTGGGGAGCAGGAATGGTAATCTAAGTACTCTTGCTTACTTAAATCTTTAGCTATCCATAAATAAATCACAGAAGGGTATTTTAAGAATGGAAATAAGTATCTTCAGCCGTAGAATAAATAGAGCAAATATGACAAACCTGCACTTTGTCTGTAATCACACCTGAATTAAATACCATGTGGGAGAGATGCACCTTCATTATGAAAGAACGGCCCTTGAGAAGACAGAAACACATAAATACACATACTCCAAAGACTCAAAAGAGCGAAAAAACATAAAGGTAATATTATTGAAGGCAATACAGTTTGTATGACACAATATAATTTAATCACACATAGTACCACAACAAGGCTTCCATCAAAATACCTTTCAGGCACGAATCTCAACTAGTAGAAAAACTTCAGTCAGTTGCAAGCACCTTCTTAACTCTCACTTGTTTAATTTCACTTTAATTGTCAGTGTTGATTGAGAACCGAGCTCAAATATGAAATTTCAACAGTGCAGAAAATGCTTCCCATAACGTATATATTTCACCTGAAGCTACTATTTACAAACCAAATAAAACTGCAAAAACCTCAGTTATTACACATAAAATAGAATACAAATTACATTTGTTCATCATAGCATTTTATAAAGTTAAACTGAGACCTATGTACAAGCTTCAGTTTCCTGATCAAAAAAGGAATCACTTTCATGGTAGAAATGCCTACTGCCAATTTGTCATGTCCAGATAAAAACTAATTTCATAGTCCAAAAGGAAATGGGAAAAACATTGCACGAACCTAACACCAGAAAATTATACTATGAGGATAAATGTCAGGCACTAATTAAGCATGTTCATGAAAACTTCATGCTGCAGACTCCTGATATCTCTGGGCTATTACCATATTTTCAAACCAAACAACAAATGCCAACTATTCTGATGTCTGAGGAGACCATTAAGGAATTAGCGATTAGAGGGCTCATTCACTAGCAGACCTTCTACCACCATGGCATTCTGTCAGGGATAGAAAATACATGAGTGCTGAAACCTCTGAAAGCCAGAATTAGCAGGATATGGGATTGATCATAATTAGCATCATTTTAGTGGACAAAAATGCAAAATAGAAGGCAAGAAATCCACTTGAACAGTCACTTGACCTACTTATGGCTGTCTTGAAATGCTTTAAGTTTAGACCACAGATGCATGATAGACAACTCACTTGAAAATTTTATGATTCTAGATTATTTTGGGTTTCTTACTGTTTTACAATCTATCTTTATGCATTATCACACAAAGAGCATACCCATTCATGCAACACTAAAACACTTCTAAAATATCCTTTGTACACTCACAGAAACAAAAAATTTAAGACAACCCCTATATATCTACATGGAGAGGCATAAAAACTTGAAGGGGCTCTGATCCTGCTTCAAGACATCATGAGGGCAGGCAGATCAGTAGATTTCAAATTAGAGTCTTCAGACTCCTTCACAGTTTTGGGTTTCATTCCCCTCAATGGTACAAAACCCATGAAATTACTTAAGAACTAATTCACACAGAGCAGCTGCTTCCTCCAATATACAGATATTTGCTACCTATTTGTCAAATCTAGGTGCATCTTTTAGATAGAAGCATGCCCCTGAAGTTGTTTTGCCAGGGTGGTCAGCAATACTTATATGGATGCCACTGTACAGTGAAAATTTGTTTTAAAATAAATCCAAAACAAAGAAAAGCCAAGAGTGCCCACTGTCCTGTGTTCAGCAGTAGCAGTCATTTTTTTTTCTCCTTCTTAGTAGCTGGTGCAGCCTGGGAACAGTGCTGGTAACGCCGATGTTTTTAGTTACTGCTCAAATGTTTAGTCTGACCCAGGACTTTCTGAGTCTCATGCTCTGCCAGGGAAAAGGGGAAGCCAGGAGGAAACAGAGACAGGACACCTGACCCAAACTAGGCAAAGGGGTATTCCATATAATAGCACATCATGTCCAGGATGTAAAAACTGGGGGCAGGGACCCAGAAGGGTTAGATCACTGCTAGGTCGGGCTCGGTATCGGTGGGTAGTGAGCGGTTGTATTTTCTTCCCCTGTTGTTTCCCTTGTTAGTATTATTATTGGTGGTAGCAGTAGTGGTTTGTGTTATGCCTTGGTTAGTGGACTGTTCTTATCTCAACCTGTGGGAGTTACATTCTTCAATTCTCCTCCCCACACCCCCCCGGAATGGGAGTGGGGGAGAAAGGTGGGGGGAGTGAGTGAGCAAACTGTGTGGCTGATTTATGGCTGCGCTTAAAACATGACAATAATAGAACATGTAATAATATGTCCCATATCAGAATTAAACCATTCAGCTATTATTAAATGCAAATACCCCTATACCATACGAGGCTAAACTCAAACCCAAAATTCCTCACTGTATTTCTAAGGCCTTCTTTTCTTTTTAAGCAAAACACAGATTTCCCCAAATTACATTTTTAGGAAAAAAAAAAGTTTAAAGTTTATTTAAATAAATTTATTTAAAATTATTTTTCTTATTTAAATGTAATAAATGCTAAATAAAAACTGGAGAATAAAAATATTAGACAACATAAAGAAAAAAAGAAAAAAAATGTTACTTATCTGCCAAAATAAGACAGTTATCTGAGTACTTTACTGCAAAGAATTACAGCCGGAAAGCAGCAAGTAGATTTCATTTTACTAATCCAGAATTGTGAAGTGCTACACAACTGGATTGAAGCACGAGCTGAAGATCTCTTTTACAGAACACTGTATATGACAAATTGCACACAGATACTCTGAAGAAAATAGAAATGCCTTAAAGGTTTAATCCCAAGTTTATCACGTATTTGCTTCCACGTTTTGTCAGCTCTCTGTGAGCTACCTGTATGTCTTAGATTGTGATCTTGCAATGTAGACAGTAAGAGTCAGATAGGAGTAGAAAGAAAATAATAAGTCCATGTGGTCTTTTGCCCCACAAAGAATAAAAGAATATACTGAGTTTTTAAAACATGAGGAAAACCATAATAACTAGATAAATACTTGTAACTACTGGACTGATAACCTCTCATTTTACCCCTCACATGCAAATCACAGATACATATTCAGGTATACTTGTTAAGACATAAGGGGAGGGAAATCTGTAGAATTATTATCACTATATAAAGCCTATTGTTTTTCATCCTCTTAATTATTGTTTGCTGACTTCAATTTACATTGTGCTAACCATTATATAAAAAAGGCAGGTCATAAATAAATGTGATCTTCAAAAACTCATTTTATATGCAGTCATTAACTTCTTTCTCTGCTCTAAGTTGTGTAACAGGAAAGTATGTTAAAATGCAATTTTAGTAACCATCACAAACACCTAAGATGACAGCTATAACCTGCACTATGCCTCCATGCGTCTGCAAAGGCTGTTGAAAATTAAGCACATTAACAATTCTGTCGGTAAAATACCTTGTTCATAAAACCAGAACTCAAACAGCTTTGCAGATTGGCACTGCAGAAAAACTATACACACTAAATAAGATTTAGCACTCTTTTTATTATGAAATCCAATTTTATCTCTGCCTCATTTAATAATGCTTGACAAATATTGTCAACATTTATTATATGTGTGAAAAAAACAAACAAAAAAAAACAATAAATGCCTTCTGAGCAAGACAGAGCAATAAGTGAAATGACTGAACTGAAGCTGTAGTTCTTAGTTGACGTATTGCATTAAATGTAAGCCTCACACATTCTGCTTGGTTGTTTTAAGAAAAATACCATTTAAATAAGAATCTACTAACAAATCTAACAGGTGCAAAAAAACATACTTTAAACCAGGGATGTTAACATAAGGAGAATGACAAGAATTCAGCAGCCACATGCTACTAGACATCTTAAAAAGGATGGAATTCCAAGAAATGTAATTTATGAATTAAATGTCTGCAACATACACAAATACATTTAAGCTTCCTGTAGCTGTTTTCTGAAATGTTTGACAGTAAATCAGCTTTAATAAATGCTGTGTAACACTGAACTCCTAGAGTTTCCATGGCAGAATAGTGTCTGCCAGATTTTCTTATTCATCATTGCAAATCGCAAGCTGTTGGAAGCCTTCTTAAACTCATTTTCTGAGGGAAAAAAAAAAAATCATCATGTATAAATTGAGTTCTAATTTTAAAGTATATATATACACAAGTTTCATGATTTTAGAGTAAATCCTGAAAACTGGTAAACCTCAAAATAAAAAAATAAAAGCAAGTGCAATAGACTGGTCTAGCACTCAAACTCATCTCTTGTTTTAAGGGGACGCATAACTTTTAATTGTTTAGGACTGGTACTATTATGCAAGGAGGACATTTTCCTTGCTTGCTTGATAATCTAGAAATAGATCCTGTGAGCGAGGGTAGCAAGACTCACCACACAAACAAGGAACTCAAAGCAGCTTTTGCCTTTTTTGCTGTGTATTTTCAGGCTTCAACTCCTCTTTCTGCTTTTTGAAAACCAGTAAATTTTCCCCCTTCCCTCCCGCCCCACACCCCCTCCTTCCCTCCCCCTCCAAGCATGTGGTACATGGCTGTTTTCACCTTGACCAGTTCTGCTACCACTTGGTTCCAAACAAAGCCATTCAGTAACTGAGAAGAGCAGTTACACGCCAGAAGAGAGGGCTCAGCCTACTTATATACCAATGTTTATAA
The DNA here is from genome assembly GCA_032466535.1 of Forpus xanthops. Classification (NCBI taxonomy): domain Eukaryota; kingdom Metazoa; phylum Chordata; class Aves; order Psittaciformes; family Psittacidae; genus Forpus; species Forpus xanthops. The sequence continues at coordinate 12,791 of JASSUY010007498.1, forward strand.
GTACAAACTGCCTTTCATACGCTTTAACTGCATGAAAATAATCCAATTTTAGATTATGAAAATGCAACTGAGAAAGTTAGTTTTGTTATTGATAATATTAGTTGTTTCTTCATGCTCTCTTTGTAGGTTCAAAAGCACTCGCTATTCCACAAAATTTCACTTGCTTTTCAGAGGTAAATTTGCCAGTTCTCATGCCTGCATAAACCCAATATTAATTTGTTTGGACTTGGGATGCTGGGAACTTTCATTTTTAAGTTACTGCTCTCTTTTATGATAATTACATAATAGTAATCTCAATTTTCAGATAGCTTCAGATTTTAGCCCTTCAGAATTTAAGCGATAATTTACATGATAGTTCTTCTTTGGTAATCTTATCACCATATGGTGCTTTTAAAATGTCTATTTCACTTAAGAATATTCTGTTAAATAAACCACATCTTTTATTTATCAATTCATAAAATGGCACAGAAAAGAATATATCTTAGTTTGCACTTTTCCCCTAAAAGCAAGAATAAATGCAGTTGAGGCTGGAACAGATGCTATGGTCTAGTCTCATTCAGTGCAGCTGTAATTATATAATTTTAGCAATTAATTCTGACTGAGGCTTTGCTCAGCTCTGACTGAATGTTCAGTGGCTGATTGTTCAGAAAGTGTCCTTGTGTGATTCATTTCCTCTCCACAGTAAAACACTAAGACGGCAACATTTGCCTGCAGCAGTCTGAAAAAAGGACAAGAAATCCTGAAAAACGCTTTAGAAATCAAGTGATAATTTGAAAAAGACAAGCAGAGCAGCAGACAGGATTTCTACTCACATCCTGCTTCAACAACAACAACAAAGAATGGTACAGTTCTGTATCAGGGTAAAACTGAACTTTAGATTTCTGCCACAGCTCAGAATTTTCTATGAAAATGCTAGTGAAAGATGAAGCAGATGAACTGAAGACAGTTTAAATGTCATTATTTGGTTCATGGCACTGGTCATCCAACTAGTTATATTTGGTTATTAGTCAAAATATCTGAAATTAATGAGAGTTAATTCAAAGAGGAATTAACATAAAAAGAATAGCTTTCCAAAGTTAATGGAGCAAAATACATAAGGCTAAAATACATACTATTTTGGAAATTAAATAGTTCCTGAAGATATTTCAAACAGGTATGAGATCTAAATCACTTTGTACAACTCTTACTCAAGAAGAAGGTCTCTGTTCACAAAAATTACTGTTTTCTCAGCATTTTCTGAAAAATCTGAAGTTTGCCCATGATTTTTTTTTTTGCAGTTTCAAGCAGAAGAACACGCACTTCAGATTACACATCATTTTGACACTAGAGATTGCCTTGCAATGGTGCTATGCAGCAATAAAGTACTGGAGATCAGCTGCCTCTACAGTTTGGGTTTTCTATTTACTTGTGTGAAGTTCATTAACCACTTGAATTTTCAGAATTACAGGATGATAAAAGTTCATAAAGACCCAAAAATTTATCTGTCGTAGAGCTATTTACAGAAAATTTCAGTAACTTTATATAAAAACCTGGAAGTCATGATGATGCCTACCACACAAGGAAATAAATTTGATCAAAATTTAAATAGATTCACTAAATAGATGTGCAAAGGCTTTTTATCAGTTGGAACATATATTGTTTACACCTGACACACCATTCTGGTCATTTGTAAATATATTTTCATATTCTCATACGACGAGAAATTTTCTAACTCCAGAAACAAGAGAATCATCTTAAGGACAAATATGAGAATTTTTTCTAAAATATAACATTAAAGCTCACAGAGAAGACAGCAAGAGAAAGTGAAAGCCAGTGTGATGCAAGTGCTCACAGAGCATACCTGGCAAGAAAATGCTTCATCCATCACACTCTTCTACTGTAAGTGTTTTTAAGTTAAACTGGCAACATTCACTTCTAGTTGTCATCTCGTGAAATAAATGTTTAAGATTAGAAAACTCACAAAACCATATATATGAACATGAACATACACCTATTTCTTCCCCACAGAAGTTTAAGGTCATAGTCCCTAGTCAGTGTTAACTATGGTTATAATGATTAATAGCACCACAATAATTGATGACCAGTGTCTATTCATCATACAGGTTCCATTTCTTCATGGCGCTCTTCTTTATGCAATAAACATAAGACTTTCACATTCTACCTGACAGCTTGATTAATGATGCTACAGTTAGTTTCCCACACAATAAGCAAGCCATAAGGATTGTAGGTGTCAGTTGTTCAGCCCAGTTTCAAGTTTTACAGAGATTTACAGGTCTTCAAAATTAACAAAGGGTAAAAGAGGTGAAAAAGAGGTGTAAATATTGTGACTTGACCTTTTACATTTAACTTTAGCTGTACCCAGCTCTGCTATTATAAAGAAAACACATAAGGAAGCTACAGATACCTTATCAGTTAAGTAATGTACTTAAAGCAATGAACTACAAACTACGTTGACTCTATCAAAGATTTACCTCATCAGCTTGTATTTCTCATTTTCTTTCCTGCTGTTTTACATCCAAAGAATTAATTGCTAGCAATCAATATTAAGGAACTGATGTGAAATAACACAAGAATTCAGACATGGAACTCTACTCAGGATGCCTTTTGCAGTCCTTCAGTATGCATAACAGACAAGGGGAGGTTTCCTACGGAAGTCCATTGTATTCACTCCATATCCAGTTTTGTCAGCGAATCAGGCAATTAATGCTGCCTCCAGTTTTTCAGATGTCAGTTGATTTCTCTGTGGTTAAGTAATTTTGAATTTTGCAAATAGTCACACTAAGAAATTATACTATCAAACAATTTCAAAATAATTGAACTAATATATAATCCACAACGGCACAGCAAATAATTTGAAGCAGTAGTAGTAAGTAGTTCAGTGCAGTTGATAGTTGACAGCAAAAAGGCAATAACTGCTTTATTTTCTTCCTTTTATGTGTGTTAGAGGTGCCACATGTCATTCAAGCCTAGTGTGCAGTGCTCAAATGTTACTTATACTAGAACATTATCAAAACTTGTAATACAATGGTTAAGTCATACACTCAACAATCTAACATACACACAAGACACAACTGGAATGGAAAGGAACAGCCAAGTCACAAGTAAGGGCTATGATGACACACTGAAGATTTGTTGCTGTTAGGCACAGGATCTTGCCACCCATAATTTGCATAAATGAGCAAGATATTCTTTATATAGCCTATGAATAATCATTGTGGACACAAAAATAGTTAGACTGGATGAACAGAGTCTTCACTTATACAGTGTCCAGCAGCAGATGCTTAAATAACTTACTATAAAGATCAAAGTATGAGTTAATAGTCGCCCAATATATTCTTCTAGGCATCAATAATCTGTGATGTAAAAATTTTAAGACAAAGCTAACACCTATATCCATTTATTTTTTAATGCTCTTTGGTAATCCTATCCTGTGTGCACCTAATTGCTTTTTGAACTTACTTATAGAATATTACCAATGCCAAAGTATGACAATGAATTACATAATTATGTCTAATGGAAACAGCACCTTCTTTATCAAATAACTTCTGAGTTGCATATAACCTCTTTAACTCTTCTGTTAAGAGAAACTGTGAATAATTTCTTGATCACTGCTTTCCTGTCATCAGTGATTTTACATAGCTTTCAAGCTACTCTTTTCCTTCTTTTCATTTCTTTTCTATGCCATACTTAACTCACCATGCAAAGGTGAAATTCAGCATCTCATCAAATGAAAGATTTCCCATCAGCTTTTCTCATTCTACTGTAAGTTTAAGAGCGATGGAAAATCAGCACTGCGTATTTTACTTAAGATTTGAGTTCAACATGGATTAATAGCACAGTAATTTGTTTCATTTTACGTTCAGCTCTCAGCATTTCTTGCTGTCCTCTCTGCCACTTTTGACTTCCACTCTGCATAAAGCATGATTTTATAGTCTTAACTGCAGCAGCAGACTTGCACTTCTCCTGCAAATTTATAGGTAAAGGGAATGAGAGGGACCAAAGAGAGATGAAGAAGGTAGCACTTTCTCTCTTTATGAAATACTAGCAGTATATCCCCTTAAGAGATAAACTATCTCTGGGGAAATTGTATCTCACCTCAGAGGCAACTGTGTGGAATTTTTATCAAAAGGCAGAGATCAAGGCTGACCAGTTCATTTGTTGAACTGAACAGTGTTTGCATTACAAAGCCTGCAAGCACAAAGTAAATGCTATAAAGCAGATGCTACTGTTTAGCAAACATAACTAAAGTAACACTTCACTGTTGTAGTTTTTCAAACTGCATGACTCAGTCTAAAGGAGTAGTAGATACATGAACTCAGATATATTAGGATATATTGGTGGCTTGCACAGTTTCAGTGTTATGCTGCTTTCCAGTTGTAAGGCATATAATCAACTGCACATTTAAAATTGCTCTTGGTCACATGAATATTATCCCATTTGTCTATATAGCTTGAAGGAGTTATTTCTTTCAGCAGTAATCTTAAAGTTATGTTAAGAAAACCAACAGCTTCTTAAATCTTTCATATTTGTTTACTAAATGCCATTCTAAGGAAGAGTACCGTTTCACTTTTATTTTTAAATATAAACCACGACATTTCAAGAATTAGAAGGGCCAAAGCAATATGAAGAAATCTTTTTAAGCTTATTTAAAATTATTTAATATTTCCATTCACTAACAGCTGATGGAATTCAGTCCACTATACAACTCAGTTGCAGGGACTTATTTCCATTTCTATAGAGGCACATCTCAAATCCAGAACAAACAGTGAAGTTTAAAATATTACATAAAATAAGCGAAATTCTTTTTCTGCATACAGTATCTGAATGAGTCTCACTTCTAGAGAACACAGTAGAGAATAGGGATTTGACACAAGACCAGAAGAGGACAAAAGCTCTATGATTATGACCAAATACAGAGTGTCTGACATGTGAAAGCAGTACTGAACTTCCATGCTACAATTCAAATTCAACAGCTAAGACAAGAGATAAGTGGAAAAGTCTGAAAACAGACAGAAGTCTTAAACAGCTGCTTTAAGCTCTATTGGTGTTCCAGTAGCATGTACACTTCCCTGCCTTCTTCCAGAAATTACACATTACAGCTTAAGAAGAAACAACAGGAACATTAAATCAAGTAATTAAGGAAAAAAAAAAGTGTGTATATATATATATATATATATATATATATATGCAAATTGATCACCTAACAATCCCATCACACTGTGGCAAGGGCTTACTGCACCAGGTCTCTGAAGTTTTTGATTGCTGGTTTGAGAGTGGAAGCATGCCTTATGCACAAGTCCATTATCCACTTGAAAACAAAAAAGAACTTGAAGATGCTTTCCCTGCTGACTTCATTGCTGAAGGCATTGACCAAACCTGAGGTCGGTAATTTTCTGTCACTATATTTTATGTTATTGCCCCGTGTCTAACACTGTTACATCTGGTTGAGCCTTTAATGCTGTATAGGGAAGTGTATGATTTCTTTTTTTTTTCCCCTCAGTAAGATGCAATGTATTCTAAGGCTTGGTGACAAAGTTTTGGAATTCATGCTTATTCTGTTTTTGAAGCTT
>JASSUY010007498.1:20752-31600 GCA_032466535.1 Forpus xanthops
GAGGTGCGGGGGGAAAAAAAAAAAAAAAAAAAAAAAAAAAAAAAATCAAAATGGATAAGACACTCCTTCAAGCTACCAAACTGCACAATTTTGTGATGTACTTGAGTTACTACATTACAGCTGATCTAAAACAGTACTTTAACTGACACTGTCTCCTTTTCATTGTTCATGACAACTACTGAACTTAGCCACTACATTTTCAATATACAACGAGAGACGTCAGGATATTTCTCATTTTTATTCACAGATTTTCAAGTTGAACAGCTAATAACCTACAATATATTAAATTACTCAAGATTAATGGCATTGAGTGTAAAATATGTTAGAGTGCTGTAACTCTTTATAGGATATATGGGCAAATGAACAAGACAGAAGAAACCTGCCAACGGTCTTTAGGACACACAGACTCATGATAAGAAGAAGTGACTTCTTCGACCTTGGACTTGCCCTTTGGAAAAAATTATGATTAGTACAGGCTATATTCATACACAGAACTTTTTTTTTTCCCCCTACATTTTAGGTCATCTATCTAGCAGTTACAAGCTGGGGACCATATTCATCCAGAGACAGCAATTCAGTGCTACAAACCTAAACAGCACAAAAAAGACCTACACCAGCATTTTTCTGTGACTAGTCGAACATGTTTTCCAGTAATTCAAACCAAGTTACATTTTGATCAAGCAAATTTTGAACTTGACAGAATATCAAAGATTCTGATGCAAAGTCCAGTGAAGTCACATGATTTTTACTGACTTCAGTACCCTTAATGAAGTTCATAAATGCTTTAAAAAGCTGTTTCTTTATTACCTGTCAGAATGGCATAATTAGTAATCTACGTCCTCTAAAATTTCATTTACCAAAAAATTACCATTCATAAAAGTTCCTGTTCTGTCTGGATCCTGCTGCAGAAGGAACAGCAAGCATAAGAACTTGTGCAGAATATCTCATGTCATGTAACCTACCCTACGGCACAGCTGCAGCCCACATTACAGCCATTCTTATATTGAAAGGAAAAAAGTGCCAAACTTTCTTTTTGCCCTCTGTAAGTATTCTCATATATCACATCATGCACATTGCCAAGTACTGTGTTTGACTGGGAAAGGTTAAGCAAAGCTGTTTAACTACAGACAAAATAGTTTATTTGTATCTAAAATCTGCAAAATGCCGATTTTTCTTTTCATGTTCAGCAATAAACTCCAGTAAGTTTAAACACTTGATTTGCATTCAGCTGCTCCAGTATGTACAGAACTAGAATTTTATCCCTTCAAAATATGCTTTGAATTTAAATGAAGAATATTTCAGTTCTGTATTTCTAAATCTATGAAAACCATTTGCCTGAGAAAAAGAAGTCTGGTAAAATAATGAGACAATCTAAGCCAAAAAGCTATTCACAAATAAATAGAATCATAGGTAAAAATAAAACTCCATTTAGGAACACAAGAATTAGAAGGAACATTCAGCTCACTTTGTACCAAAGATTTAAATTTCTCCTATACATGTTGAAGTATGTTTGTAGAAATTTGAAAAGAAATTTGAGTTTTCACTGTCATTTTTCACACCTAATATTTTTCAGTATGAAAAAAGATTGGCATAATGATACATACTTTTCCACACTGTTTTTGCTAATTATTCTCTTTGAACTGATTCAATTTTCCACTTTGCAACCAGATGTGAATATTCTTTAACGTTAAATAATTTTTCATATATTACAGGAAGAACGTTCAGGGTATCTTTAATTGTAGCTCAGAAACCAATGCAACTCAGGAAGACAGTTACATATCAAAATAGAACCTCTTATTTGTAGCAGCTAATGGCCCCTGAAAAGACATAATAGCAATTCCAGGGTATTGCATTTTACTTGCTAAGATTAACCTGAACATAAACTCCACTAGGTATGGAGTTTCATTTAATTTCCTTCTGTCCTCCAGGAAGTCAATTCTCATCTTTTTATTTTAAAAACTAAAGATAGGAGTAATAACATAAGAAGTATCTTTTACTCATTTCAGCTTTAGGGCTAGTAAAGCTATTTGGGGAAGTGGATGCAAGAACACTTAACAGATTTCAGCAGCTGGTCATAACCTCACCTGTGAACAAGATGGAATGCCCACTCTCTTCTACTTTGCTATTTATGCACATTGATAAATGCTCAGGTAGTGGTACAGGATTTTTTCTCAGGTTTGGAACCTGCAGGAAGGAAGGTATACTCATTTTTTCATACAGAACTTAGTTTGCAGAGGAAGGAGAGCAATGAAGACTTTTGTGGCTTATGGGTCTTAAGATCAAAGAACCAGCCTCCCAAACAGGATCTGTTCTTACACACACCTTTACCATCCAGCAGTCACTGTCATGGTTTTAGTCCATTTATATGCCTTCAGCACATTTTATTTTCTCATTTCTTCCTTCTCATGCCTCTTTCAGTCTATTTCCACACACACTGTACAGGTCTGTAACCACTTGCCACTTTCTGTCCTTTGTTTGCTTCCTTTTCAAGTTCATTATGAAAAACCCATTAAACCAACAACAGTAATTTACCTTCATTGGACTGCAGATTAGCAATAGTCCATTGTTTCTCTCTGTACAAGAAGGAAATCTACTTCACCTTTTCTGTAAGTTATCCTGACTGTAGATCTGTCTGTCTCTGACTTTCTGCTGGAAAACTGCATGTTTCCTTATCTCATAACTGTCCCCATCAGGAATGCCAAATAACAGGCCTAGATGTAGTTGGGAATTTGCAAATATGCCTTGTTTCTCAATCTTAAGCCTTGCTTCTCAATCGTAAGTCTCAAAGCAGAGGAAATGCGGGTTTCAACCCTCCAGTAGTCTTAAGTATTTCTAAAATTCATTGTTTTCCTTCTCCACCTCCTTTGCCATCCCCCATTACAGCAAAATGTTAAATTGCTTACATTAATCTTTCACTGGGGGGAGAGTTATTAAAATTATTCAAATATTTTAAGCTACTTTCTCACAAGTGGGTCTACTTATAAGAAGAGCATAGAGTATTTCTCATCTGGGTACTCAGCACACAAGAATATCAGAAAAACAAGACTTCAAAATCTCAATGGAGACAAGTAAAGCAGCAAAAAGCTACAGGTCAAAGCAAAGGTAAGCCTGGCAGTTATGCTAAAGTTTGAATATTAATTGCTAATGTGGAATAAAGTCTTGCTCTCTACTTGTCAACTAGCAGCAGTATATGTCTCAGTTACCACTGACTATGGAGCAGATATTACAGAATTCACCTCCATTAACTGAAAATGCTGCACTTCAAGTTCTAAGTTAATAATGTTCTTTGGAATCATATAGGATGTTTAAAACTACATATTCTAGGCAAAGTACTTGTGGATGGAAGCTGCTGGAAGCAGGCTGCTGAAGACAATGTTTGGTTGGGTTTTGCTCTGTCAGTTCTACGATTCTCCCTCACAGTCCACTTTACAGCTCAACATCCCACTTGAAGAAAAAGGGTTAGCCAACTCAAAGCACTGGGTTTTACAGCTGTCAGATGATGTGAAAAACTCAGTATTTAGGCATTCTGCAATACCATTTTATTTCTTTTTTTGGTAGCCAAAGTGACACAAAAAGCTCAATACTAAGCCACTTACAAATTTATCTTCTCTATTTCATATTTCAGTATTTTTAGCTTGTAAATTTAAATTCTAAGTGCCTCCAGGAGTTTGTGCAGTAACTGAATTGACTTCACTAAGCCAGAAACACATTAAGGCAAACATTTCAAGAACTCTGAATCATGAATTTCCCCAGTTCACTCTGAAGAGTGGGAAGTTATACAAGCCTAAAAATGCCCAGTTAACATCCCACTTAAGCAGATCTTGTTCCATTTTGCTACTGTGATGTCTTTGAACTCATTCACTAGCAATACGTTACTATTTATTACTATTACACTACATCTCATTTCATTATTAATTTTCAGTGAGATCACTGGTAGCAGCACAGTGTAATCTTGACAAGGACTCCCACATGATCACCATTCCATGCAGTCGCTTCTGTAAAAGATGCGGGCTTGTCCAACATTCAGCTCAAGAAACAAATGTTAATGGGTTGTCATTCTTAGTTCTTGCCTTCAAAGGGATCTTAGAATTTGGAATTCACAGCTCCCCAGCTATACTGCATTGAGACCTGTTTATGTAATATCACTTTTTTCTGTTAGAAACTTTAACCAAAAAGGACAAAATAAGCATAATTTCTCTTTCCTGGAATATTGAAAGCAAATCTGCTTATGCTCATACATCTTCTAAATACGCAGAGACAGCTCTGTAGAAAGAGGCTAATAAAAAGATTCCTGTACAAAGCCATTTTTAGTGAAGGAACTGATACGGAATACTAGGTATTTTACAAAGTCTTTGGTTGACTCCACACTCCTTCACGTAGAAACAACTGGGGAGTTGCCTAAAGCTTTTTCCTCTGTTTCTGCTTAGTATACTATTATGGGAAAATGTCTGTTGAACTGCAATGGTATGATTTGCTAATGGTTGTCATCTACAAGTAAAACTGATGAACATTATGAAACCACAGATATTCTCTGCAATTCACTGCATAGCTAATGGCAGTAATTACTTTCAATTTCTGGTCACTCCTAGTACAACATAGAGCTCCTTGAAGGCTGCAAGGCTCATTCTCATGCTGCATCAGCTACACAGAGGAACGTGGCCACATTATCATTTGAAAAGGCCTAACAATGGTTGGGGGATATATTCAACTGCTACTTGTATATCTAATAGGCGCATTGTACAGCACCAACAGATGAAATTGTTCACATGTTTTTCTGTGAATACAAATATATTACTAGCAAGAACGTCAAACAAATGAGAGCTGAAATAACACTCAATATGCAGAAAATGAATAGGAACGACATGCACCACTCACAGAATAAAATGGACAAAGTAATGGAGTTTGTAAATGTAAATCTGTGTAGCAAGCAATAGAGTTAAAGCCCCTCAAAATTAGTGGCAGGTGAGAGCACTACAGAACAAGTTTGCTTAGACCCCTAGCAATAGCAGAAAAGTACTACAATGCTGTATGATGAACTCTCCAGTAGAACCAGAACCAGCACTAATGGCATCTGGAGGGATAATGCAGAGCCCTCTTGAGCCAAAGGGGTGCGTTGGCTTGTCGCAAAATTAGAGACTATTGAAGAATTCTTTGATGCTTTCAAAAGGCGCAGCAATTCCCCAAAGGAAAGCGACTAACACCACAGAACTGATCAAAGACATTGTTAGCTTTGTGGCTGATGTAGCTTTATGTGAGAGGATATGACAATTTTAAGTGGTTTATTACAGAAGTATCTGCAGGGCCAAATGAAGATCCAATATTAAAGAGCGCTGCAAGGAAAGAGACATTATGTAGTCAGAATTAGCATATGCGACATTAACGCGTGCACCAACAACTCATGGTACGTCTAATATCCTCTCACCAATTACCCCTTCCTATTGTCAATGCCATGTAACAACAACCTTTGTTCCTAGAAAAATGAAATTAAATAGATCTTCATCTATTCCATTTTTGCCATTCTGGTTTTGCTGTTAGTAGTTACCTGGGAAAAATAGTTATTTTGGATAAATTTATAAACACTATGGATTACATGGACAGAATTGATTCTTCCTATCATGCACCAAAATTCTGTGTAATTATTATTTTTTTTGCTTACAGTAACCCCATTCCAAAGTTATAAATGAAAGGGTTTGCCCCCAACCCCAAGCAGAAAGATTCAGTAAAAAAAAAAAAAAGAGCAAAATTTAGTTCATTCATCTCTTATTGAAACCACCACAGGAAGAGAAGAGAGGTGGCAAAAGAAGGAAACAAGCCTGTTTTTCCTGTTTGCAGACGGAACATTGAAAACAGTCACTTGCTAAATCAGGAGCTGTCACAGTTATTCTGGAACCTGTATAACTGCAATGGCAAATGCTGGTTTTATTTCAGACAGAAACTGCTTCCTGTAGGCATAGATGAACAAAAACTGCACTCTGTACCGAAGCAGTGAACCTTTGTAAGGCACAGCTCTTGGCCACAAAGATGCTCCTAGAATCTTTGTATTGAATCAATCTATGGAAATATGAGAAAATAATTCAGTCCACAGTGCAGAGAGTTCTCAGGAGGAAAAGATATCTCCTCATATCTCTCGAAGTTGGAACAAGTATTGAGAGTCTAAATGTTCAGTTATAAAGCTCCTAAATATAACGGTCAAGCAGGACACAAGAACAGCAAACAGCACAGACTATAATTCAAAGGAAAATAAACTTGAAAAGTTTACATTTAAGTAACAAATAAAATCCAAAAGTGTAAGGTCAAGAAGAGGGAGACTTCCTTCCATTCATGTCCTACCATTGTAAGCCAGCAATTTCAATGATTAAGGCAATAGGTGGCAAGAAAAGTTGATCCATAATTTTGTATGAATCAGACCACATATATGTATGTTCAAGATTTACTTAATCTGAAAAACAAATGCCTGAAAAGAATTTACAGGCTGAAGTATATTCTTAGAAATATGGTATATTTTTGAGATACAATCACTGTATATGATATGGGATGTCTAGTAGTAAGTAGTAGCTTGCCCTACACAAACGAGTTATATGTTGGTGGCTCTTTCTCAGGACCTGGCTGATCACTGGTTTAAATAACTTATTTAAAACACGGGTTTGTTCTCCACAGTTCTAAGAATAACAAAGCTTCTTCAGAATTTAGGGATTCATTTGATTCAGGTATATGTTTTATGAAATACACTCAAAACCCAGAAGTTTGTAAACTAGACACAAAAACATTCCCAAACCATACACAGGCATGGTCAAACCGAACTCTGGATTCTAATCTGGAAAATAAAAGGACAATATATAAAAGCTACAATCATTTAAAATCCTGATCGGAATGGAAACTTCATCTTTCACATGATAATTTTATCAAATTCACCTCTTACCCGTTCATAATTTACTATGCAGATTATATGACAACGTACAAGCATTGGAGGCTTAGCTATTCACTGTCTTTATGATGCAAATTTATATCTGTCCACTCCCCTTGAAGGGCAATAAAGCCAACCTTGTACAAATCTTTAAAACATGTCAAAAAGGACTCACTACTCTACTTTCTTAGGGTTTTACTCATGCTGCCATCCTGTGACTGAAAACAGTAAATGCAAGAAAAAAGCTCCACAGAAACCCCCCCAAGTCATTACCGAAATACTTCTGGAATTCTTTTCCATCTTTTATGCTTACAAGAAAATCCTGCATTAAACATAAAACTTCAAAATATAATGCCATAAAGGGCTGTGCAATTGCTCTATCATTTCACAGTGATAAACTGACACTTCTAATGTCCATTCCAGAAACTGTCACAAAAAGAAGCAAACTACTAAACAGGTCAAGCTAATAAAAGCTTATTATAGATCCAGTGTGATTTTTTTCTTTGCCTGCTATAACAGGTAACAGTTTCTTGAAACACCTTGACTTGAGGCAGTGTCAGAAGATTAAAACGCTTCTCCTGACTTGGTGAAATAAAGTACCCATAACACATAAAATGAGATTGAACCAGGCTCTAAGGAGAACCTGCATATTAGGCTGAGCGCTCCTAAAGCATGCACAAAATTACTCCAAGTCAAAATTTAACTGAATATTAAGGTGTTCTGATTATTCCTAATGGTAATAAATCCTAGAAAGATAAGAAATTCACTGGATAGTCCCCCCTCCCATGCTGACAAAGTACCAAGTTTACTGTGTGAATCAGGACTTGACAGTAATACCAGTTACCTTCAAGTATCAGCACACAGGCAGTGATACTAAAACAGAAGGAAAGGGACAAGAGGTGTAAGAAACTCAAACTTGTCTGTACCTTACAAGCTCATCAGAATCTCCAGTGGTTTAAAGGGGATCTTGGCTTAAAAGGAGAAAGAAAATATATTTAAATAAATAAAATACAAGCAACAACATTTTGTGAAACATCAGGACAAACTTGATGACAAGCGTCTGCCTTGTCTCGACAGGCAACCTGAAAACACAGCTGGAGAATGCCTTTGGGACCACACAGGATGTCACCTGCCTGAGCATGTCTGGCAGCTCCACAAGCAGTATGGGCAGCAGCTTATTACGTTGCCCAAGCTTTGCAGACTGGCATTCGGGAGGCAGTCTGCTTCCCAAAGCAATCACATGAACGGAAACCGAACAGACTGCAAGCCATGCTGTTTTCACAGACACTCTCATGGCTGCCTGTCATAAGACTGTCATAGTCATTGAGTCTATACCATATCTGAGAAGAAAGATTGGCAGCTGGCTGAGTGGAGTCAAAGCAGACTGTAACAGTCTGTAGGTACTTTCACTTTTTTGGAAGATAGAAAAGAAGTCTACAGCCACTAACCAGGATTAAAAGAGGAAAGGTTCGGGGGAGAAGCCCAATCCACAGACTGAGAGATCATAGCTGGGAAATGCTCAAGCAACCACAGAACTGCTGAAAGGTTTATTTTTAAAAGTTCAGACAAGTTAGATGAGCTAAAAAGCCTGGCTTGCACATGAGACTTATTTAAGGAGAACCTCCTGAAAGGTGGAATTTGCACCCTCTTGTAGGGGGAGGAGGGTGAGTTACCTTGAGTAATCAGAATAGATAAAAAAGGTGTTAGAAAATTAAATATTGATCAGTTTGCACAAAAAGATCAAAATACCATGTTTGCAATTGCAATTTCACTATTCGTAACCATCAATTGTTTGCTACTCCACCCAGGTGAGAAAGGCTCATTAAGAAACAAGTAAAACAGTAGAATCTGAATACAGGAACTTTTCAAACAGCTCACCCAGACAGAAGCAGAGTTCAAGGGGGTTTTGTCATTAATTTGATTCCAAGTATGAAGGTTTAAACTTCATTAAGTCCAGGTAAGAATCAGCTTTTAGACAAGTGTGGGCTGCATTGATAGCTGAACATCAGTAATTCACTGCCGAGGCTGTTGTCTTACTGCAGTCAGTGCAACTAAGATTCCCAGTGTGACTGAACACTTTCTGGCAGTTCCGCAGTTTCTCATTTAGTATCATCCAATTAACTAAAAGCCAACTGTTTGCAAGAGGCATACATTTTCCTCTGGAGGGAGAAAAAAATGGACAGGACCACATCTATACAGAGAAGCACCTACTGTTAGAGGAAGTTCTCCACAATCCTCACTAAAGTTCTAAAATTAAAGCCTCAAATTCTTCACGAAAGCAAGCAATTAGAGCAAAAAATCCCACAACTCTGACGAGTAAAAAGGTGTTTCATACAATACTTTTTTATTCAGATTCCTGCATATAGGTAAATATTGACAAGTGGATAGCTAACCACAGGAAAATGTGATTTTCATTTTTAGCACCCAAAGATCCCTAAATTTCTTAAGCTATGTATTAGTACAGTATTTTCTATTAATCCAGTTTCTCTGAAACTTACATTTTCCTGGGTTTCACTTACCCAGATCAAAATGGTCGAAGGCTAAAAATATAATGAATTTTCATTTATTTTTCCTATTCTTCTTGTTGTCACTTCACAATATTTTGGTACTGAAAAACAAACTCTAGAAGAGGCCTACTGAGCCAGACAGGAATAGTCCAAACTGATAATTGTAACATACACAGGGTTCTTCTTTAAGAGATTTAAGGTGATGTGAAAGTGGGAGGCAGACAAGTTTTAGTTTAGACAAAATTAAACAAAAAAAGCCAACCACTCACACACAAAAAGAAGTGACTCTGTGCTACAATTTTTCAGAGTCAGAACAAAATTAACAAGGACTATAAAATAACCTACAATGAGGTCAACTTCAAGAGCAAAGGGCTCTGAGACAAGAACAAATTGCTCAAAGGTTGCAGCTTATCTGAAATAAATCAAAACAACACAAGACATCATAGCAGTCAACAAGTCTGCTGCTCCCACGAGAAAGTCTCTTCCATAAGGCTTGACCCCAAACTTGCACAGAAATGTGATAAACCCACAGCCTAAGTCTTACTATGCTGCCATTACCAGTTTCAGGAGAGGAAAGCTGAAGAAATGAGGTATGAGTACCCAAGAAACACTGTGACCTTCAGAAACACATTTGTCTACGCATCTGACACAAAATGAGCAGAGTACACAAAAAGATAGGTGATAAATCATTAATAATCAGCCTTTATTTAAAACTTTAAAGATTAAACTTTTAATCATAAGATCTCTTTCCTTTGAGCATTTGCTGTACATTCTGATCCAACAGCATTTGGGGCAAAAAGACTCGCCAGAAGCAACCTCAGCAGATTCATGGAGAACGAGACTTGGCCAGCCATGAGATATCTGCCTTTACACTAGGCTACAATGCAACCTTATAATCTGGAAACTCCTTAGTTCAGAACAGTTTCTAGTATTTCCTTTCTGAGTTCAGCTACACACCAAACCTTGTGGAACATAATTCCACGTGTCAAGTTTTCTTTACAACTCCCTATTTTACCTTGAACTTGTTTAAACTGTGTACCAAGCAAAGTGAGAATTTTATAGACCTACACCTGACAGAAATACGCTGATGCAGTGTAGACTAAGGGATCCCTCTTGCCTCTACCTCACATTTTTCAGTATTTTTACCATTTGAGTATTTTAGTGCCATTTTCTCCTGAATACATTACAATAGTAGCAGGTCTAGGCCATGCAGTTCCCTAGACAGCAGCCAAACACTATTAAAACACCACTTCTGTACGGTACTTGATGTACATGATTTAAATACCTAATTGCTACTATACTGAAGAGCTAAAAAAATGTGGGGACAGAGAAGGGAAGTTAACAAGCAACCAAAACCAAGCCAAAACTAAGATCTCTTTCACAGCATACTCTAGGGAAATCAGTTGCCGGGGGGGGGGGGGGGGGGGGGGGGGGGGG
>JASSUY010007499.1:0-30850 GCA_032466535.1 Forpus xanthops
GGGTGCGAAGAACTGTTTGAGGGGCCTCAAACTACGACAGCCTCCTATGACTGGAGTGCTGGAATGGAACGTTACAGGCTCTCTAGAAAAGACAGGCCTGGCAGGTGAGGAAGGGGAGTTGCTATTTATGTTAGGGATAGGCTGGAGAGTATGGAACTTTGTCTGGGGAAAGGTGAGCTGTGAACAGAGAGTTTGCGGGTGAGGGTTAAAGGGTGAACAGCCATGGGAGACATTACTTTGGGGATCTGTTACAGACTGCCTGATCAAGAGGACTCTGCGGATGAAGCATTCTGTAGACAGATAGGAAGAGTTTCACACTCGCAGGCACTTGTACTCATGGGGGACTTCAACCACCCTGATATCTGCTGGAGGGATGGTATAGCCCAGCACAAGCATTCCAGGACGTTCCTCGATTTTGTGGAAGACAACTTCCTTCTGCAAGTAATAGAGGCACCCTACTTGACCTCGTCCTCACCAACAGGGAAGGGCTAGTTGGAAATGTGATGCTCCAGGGAAGACATGGTTGCAGCAATCATGAGATGGTCAAGTTCAAGATCCTCAGAACAGTGAGAAGAGTGTGCAGCAAGTTCACTGTCCTGGACTTCAAGAGAGCAGACTTTGGCATCTTTAGGAACCTGCTCAGTAAGTTTCCATGGGATATAGCCCTAAAGGGCAGGGGGGCCCAAGACTGTTGGTTGATATTCAAGGATCATCTGCTACAAGCTCAGGAGTGTTGCATCCCAACTAGAAGGAAGTGCAGCAGGAGTGCCAGGAGATCCCCTTGGATGGATAAGGAGCAGCTGAGGAAAATTAGCAGGAAAAAAGACACTTATAAAAGGTGTAAGCAAGAACAGGCAGCCTGGGAACAAAACAAGGATGTTGTCCAGGAAGCCAGGAACCAGGTTAGGAAAGCTAAGGCCCACTTAGAATTAAACTTGGCTAGGGATGTTAAGGATATCAGGAAGGGATTCTATGGGTACATTGCAAATAAAAGACAATGTGGGCCCTCTCCAGAAGCTAGCAGGAGAACTGGCTCCCCTGGATTTGGAGAAGGCTGAGATCCTTAATGACTTCTTTGCCTCAGTCTTCACTGCCAAATGCTCTGACCATACCACCCAAGTCTTGGAAAGCAGATGCAGGGACTGTGAAAATGAAGACCCTGGTCCCACTGTAGGAGAGGATCTGGTTTCAAGACTATCTTAGGAACCTGTACATATACAAGTCCATGGGACCCGATGAAATCTATCTGCAGGTCCCGAAGCACCTGGCAGATGAACTTGCTAAGCCACTCTCCACCACATTTGAAAAATCATGGCAGTCAGGTGAAGTTCCCAACAACTGGAAAAAGGGAAATATAACCCCATTTTGAAGAAAGGGAAAATGAATGAACTGGAGAACTACAGGCCAGTCAGCCTCACCTCTGTGACTGGCAAAATCTTGCAGCGGATTCTCCTGGAAGGCATGCTGAGGCACATGAAAAACAGTAAGTCACTTGGTGGAATGGCTTCACTAAGGGAAAATCCTGCCTGACCAATCTGGTGGCCTTCTATGATGGGGTTACGAAACTGGTGGACGGGGTAGAGCAGTTGACGTTGTCTAACTGGAGTTGTGCAAAGCATTAGACACTGTCCCATATGACATCCTTGTCTCTGAGTTGGAAAGACATCAATTTGATAGGTGGACCACTCGGTAGATAAAGAACTGGCTGGATGGCTGCGTGCAAAGGGTTGTGTTCATCTGTACAATGTCTAGCTGGAAAACAGTAACAAGTGGTGTCTCTCAGGGATTGGTGTTGGGACCGATCTTGTTCAATATCTTTGTTGGTGACACAGTGGGATTGAGTGCACCCTCAGTAAGTTTGCTGATGACACCAAGCTGTGTGGTTCGGTTGATACATTGGAGGGAAGGAATGCCCTCCAGAGGGATGGAATGCCATCCAGAGGGACCTTGACACACTTGTGAGGTAGGCTGATGCCAACCTCATGAAATTTAACCATGACAAGTGTAAGGTCCTACAGCTGGGTCAGAGCAATCCCAGGCACAGCTACGGGTTGGGCAGAGAAGAGATTCAGAACAACCCTGAGGAGAAGGACTTGGGGGCATTGGCTGATGAAAAAATGAACACGAGCCAGCAGTGTGCACCTGCAGCCCAGAAAGACAGCCATATCCTGGGCTGCATCAAAAGGAGTGTGACCAGTAGATCGAGGCAGGTGATCCTGCCCCTCTACTCTGCTCTCGTGAGATCTCACTTGGTGTACTGTGCACAGTTCTGGTGTCTTCAACATAGAAAGGACATAGAACTTTTGGAACAAGTCCAGAGGAGTATCACAAGGATGATCAGGGGACTGGAGCACCTCCCCTATGAAGATAGGTTGAGAAAGTTGTGGCTGTTCAGCCTGGAGAAGAGAAGGTTGCGTGGAGACCTCATAGCAGCCTTCCAGTATCTGAAGAGGGCCTATAAAGATGCTGGGGAGGGACTCTTCATGACGGACTATAGTGATAAGACAAGGGGTAATGGGTTCAAACTTAAGCAGGGGAAGTTTAGATTGGATCTGAGGAAGAAGTTCTTTACTGTAAGGGTGGTGAGGCACTGGAGTGGGCTGCCCAGTGAATGCTCCGTTGCTGGTGGTGTTCAAGGCCGGGTTGGACAGAGCCTTGGGTGTCATGGTTTAGTGTGAGGTGTCCCTGCCCTTGGCAAGGGGGTTGGAACTAGATGATGTTAAGGTCCTTTCCAACCCTAACTATTCTATGATTCTATGACTATTTCTTCACTCAAAGACCCAAAGTTCTATAGCTTTTGCATTGCATTTTTAATTTGCTGAAACTTTTTTCTCTCTATAATCATTAACCTCACAGAACCAGCCAAACCATAAGGAAGAAGAATATTGGAGAGTAAGAACAAATATCAGTGACTTATGAGAAGAAACACTAAAACTCTTAGAGAGTCCAAAAGTCCATGTTCCTATACCTGTCCAATAAAAGAGCAGGATCTTCCTGCCTATCAGTTTGAGCTAGACAAACAACTTTTTTATTTATTAAGTTCAAAGAAAATTCTGAACAAAAAAAAAGCCCAAGTATGATATACTTAAGGGAAAATGACAACCTGGTTAGCCTGCAATTTGGAATCAAATAAACATCAGAACCATACTTGAAAAACATAAGGAACTGGTAAGCATTTGATTAATGGTTCTAAAGAAGTGAAATGAGTAGAATTAGAAAAGTAGTATAAAAATTTAAAGAGTCACAGATACTCTTGTGACAACAGTCACCACAACATCATGAGGTTTGGTACTTTTTTCATAGAAGCTGAGTAGCAGTGGCACTATGATTATGTGAGGCAACTATACAAACTTTGCTCATAAAGACCTTGGAAAGTTCTGTTAGTTTAAACACTGTAAACACAGACAGTGTAACTTAAGATTCAAACATAACATCTCCCTTAACTTTTAATTGAACTTTGAAGCCATTATACTCCTAGGAAACCCGAGCAATTCATTATGTAGTAACTTACTGAAATTGATGCAGTAGATTCTCATGCACTGGCTCTCAGCTTGCTATTCAGGCTCTGTACAAAACATTTTTGCAAGGGAAGAGCAGGGAAAAGTGTGACAGCCTTTCAATGTATCTTGTTTCCAGTTGAAAATTCAGCAGGAATTTGGGTTTCAAACTAATTCTGTCAATGATTTTATGTCAGAAGACAAAGAGTTTATAATGCAGACATAGTAGGCAATTGTCACAGTTAAACAGAAAATATTTTGCAGTGTTTTTGACAGTGCTTAATGTGTGGAATCAATTTGAGTTTCTATTGGTTGCATCTAGACGTGAAGTTGCAAAAAGATGAGAAGAAAATCTGAGATGATTGAGAGAATGGATCAGGTATTTTGTTGTTTATATAATCATCTGAATACAGTTTTGCTAACACAGAAGAAACAAAATAAAGCAAAAAGAAACAAGGTCAGAGGCGGTGGTTTCCCTGCAGTGGTTGCTCATGTTGTTAGTTCAGCAACATCTTTTCTTGTTGAGAAAATTACTATGTGTTCCAGAAATTTCCACACATTATCTAATACTGCAGTATATAGCTCTGGCTTGATAACTTTTGCACTGTTTACTTCACAGCCTTCCTCTTCACTTCACACCAGGTTTGGTAGGTTCTGATCATTCTGTTAACAGCATGAAAAAGAAATAATTGCTACAGTGCTAATCATTCTCTTGTTCCCTGAAGATCTGTGGCAGCAGAAGAAACAAAGCCCCCTCACAGAATAAAATCCAGAGTGATCCTAGTCAGCTAGCAGTTTTGCAATTGCTTCCATTCTGATTCTATGGATTGTAAATACATCAGCACAGAAGATGAAAATAACATAGCAGAGAAACATGCTGTGAGCAATTACATTATTACTTACTGAGGTTTAAATAATGAATTTTCTTCAATCAAGTCTTCTTCTGCACTGAATTACTTCAAAGTTTCTTGTTTTGTGGTTCAAATGCAAAGGTCTCCCAGTTCTAAAGTGTTCATCATTCTGGTCATGGTTTAATCGCATAAGCATTTGCTCACCAATGGTGGGATGGGGTAGAGAATTGGAAGAGTAGAAGTTAGAAAACTGAGATAAAGGCATTTTAATAGGTGCAGCAAAAGCCAGCATGGAAGCAAAACAGAATAAGGAATTAATTCACAGCTCGCCATGGTCAGGTGTTCAGCCATCTCCAGGAAAGCGGAGCTCTATCATGCATAATGGTTACTTGGGAAAACAAGTATCATCGCTCCAAATGCCCCCCTATCCTTCTTCTTCCCCCCAGCTCAGCTACCTCCATGCTGAGCATGACACCATATGGTATGTAATATCCCTTTGGTTACAGTTAGGGTCAGCTGTCCCAGGTTTGTCCCTTTCCAGCTTCTTCTGCACTCCCCTCCTACTCACTGCTGGTGTGGTGTGAGAAACAGAAAGACCTTGACACTGTGTAAGCACTGCTCAGCAACAACAAAAACATCACTGTGTTATCAACAATATTCTCAGAATCAGTCGAACCATAGCCCCATACTAGCTACTATGAAGAAAATTAACTCTACCCTAGACAAAACCAGCACAATTCTGCATCCAGTATGATTTTAATACTGAAATAATTTGTCAGCCTTACTTTAAGAGCTCTTGCCCATAAATATACAAAACTGTCTTGGTGTGATTACAGTTCACACAGGTCAATATTTTAAACTTTTGAATGAAAAGGTTCATCAAATAAAAATATAAAGAAAGAAATTGGAAAGAAGACAGAAGTTGATGTTAATTTCGACTGTTAATGTTTTCTGATTGTCACAATTTTTCTGCTGAACAGTATTGGGATTTATGGTCAACAAAAATTAGATATTAGATTAAGCTTTAAATTACTGCATTTTGTCTCTGAACATAAAAGACAAACTCTTAGGAAACTATATGCATTCTATATAAACTTTGTGATCAGACAATTGTAAAATTGCATCTTTTTCTAAATGTTTAAATTTAGATCTTCTGGAAATTAGGGTACAAGTAATGCTTGCATTCTTTCATTGAAAGGACTAAACAAAAATGGTGTCAGGAGGTGTTACTTACATAACAGCCGGCCTTAAACCACAGTGTAGCAAGACCTTGCTTCAAATGTGGGTGCAGGAATACAGCAAAGACAAAACAGCATGGTGGCTATTCTCTCATCATTCTTGAGTGCCTCGCCAATCCTGCTGATAGCATTGCCTCAGAGTAACAAATCAGACAGCGGTTTCCCACACACAAATGGAAATTTTTTATCTCAAGCACAGTTTCTTCATGTCCTAAAGACCCTCCTCATCGATTCTGATGCCCCAAAATTCTCATTTGTCTCCAGCAGCCAAGGTCATGCATTTTCATTCTTGCCCTTTGCAGGGTTAGGGCAAGTGAGCTGTATTGTGATCTATCAAAGTTATCCATTATCCAGAAAGGTTAAGGTGACCTTTCTGCTACTTAATAAGGAAAGTAAAAAAATTTATTTTGCTGCTACACTGTTACATTTTTATGTCTGTAATGCTACTCAATTAAAGGTTAAATTACAATATCCTACAAGGAATGCTATGTATTGCACATTTTATGCCATAAAATCTTACCATAAAGTTCAATTGTTTGACTAGAGTGAGTGATGGGGTTAATAAATTGTTTCTTATGCCGGTTAATATATTACCTTTATCTTTTTTATCTACTCTTCATTTCTTATGGAATTAAAATATGATTAAGAAATTGTTGCTTAGGAGCTTTCATATCATGCTCCTGAACACTACCGTTTTGCAAGATTACGTGAAATAATTGTTCTATTTTTATCATAATGCTAACTGTAACATGCACTTTTTCTTTCAGAAATAACTTTAGCCTAACTAGGCAAGAACAAACTTGGCAAAATAAAATGTTGGCACCTGAAGGAAAAGTTATGTGAAGGCTCATTTCTCTGACAGGAGTTGCTTACATTTAGAATACAGTCTTTCAATTCACTGTTTCTCAGGATTCATGAAGTTGAGAGAAACTTAGAGATGTCCACCATTTCTAGAGCCATTTAAGAAGTCATGAATAGAAGGTCAGGTTTGTATCTCTCCCTGCATATATGGCTGCAGCAACAGTTAACTATTTTTCAGCGTGTATTTGAAGGCATAAAATCAGTTGCTTATAGATTCAGACAATATCTCTCAAAACCTACTAACTTTAGTGGAGGTAAGTTTCATTTTTATCACACTCTGACTACTACATGTTCCTTATGCAAGAAGAAAAAGGGGGCTAATGAAAATCCATAATTCAGCATATCAAAAGAACAGAATAGTTTTGTACTCTGTGTAAAATTGACAACCAGCAATTAGCAATGCATGCTTAAGTGCATACAAAAATTATTTGTTTCTTAAAACTGATCCTTAGGCTACTCAAGGTCAAGTTGGACAAGTTTTATTTTAGTATCAGTCTAACTAATCTGCTGATCAGGCAACAATGAAACACCTTAAAATTTCCTTTAAGAAATACTGTCCTGCATAACTTTATGAGAAATAATCTGATTTCACTATCCTTTCAGCGTCAAAAGCTAAAATTTTAGTACCAATGTGGACCACAGCTTTAATCACTGTGACACAATAGAGTTTCTTAATACATACAAACTTGGTTTGATTATCCATATGAAAACACTAAAGCAAATCTGTATCTCCTTTCAGGCTGTTAACTTACTGAAAGGTTTTTGTGGTTGCTGAATGTTCAACTTAAATGCCTAAATATCCCTATTTCCTGAGGGGAATTAATTTTTAGAATGTTGCTGATCTTGACAAGAACAAATATCTGTACTTACATGCTTGAAAAACATCAACTAAAATTCGCTTTCAGCAATGAATACTTCTATTCAGCTGCTTAAAAATAATAAAAGGACCAAGAGTAATCCATCGAATAAAATCCCCAATAAAGTGTGAGGTGGTAGGAAAAATTACATGTCACAGACCATAAAAGACAAAATTCCCAATCTTACCCAGATAAATGTTTCAGATAGCTTTTCATTACTCTCCCTGCTTCTTCTCTTGTATGCTTTCTGAACTGCCTTTAAGAAAGACACAGATGAGGATGGTTTGATGATAAACCATGAATGATAAAGAGGATAATAAAAATATAAGCACCTACAGTTTATCACTGTTTTACTACCCTGTTTAAAATTGGAATAGCTTTTTCAATTCTAGGTTTTAACAGAAATAACTTAAATTGCAGGTGCAAGCTCCAAAAAATTATTCAACCAAATTGCCTCCTTTGAAAGAGCAGTATTATTAAAAGCATTTTAGGATCTTCAAGTGAGGAAGCCTCCAACGTGATATGTGGCTTTCCTTGCTTTTTGTCTGAAATTCACGAAATTTCCCTGAACTCCACTTGTATTAAAATTAGCAGAAAAAAAGCTCAAGTATAACTTCCAAATCAACACTTTTCCTCTTCATCAGTTCTCACTTTACACTCACCATGCACTTTATGGCCATTTTGGAGCATGTCCTATCCTATTCTGCTCTAGGGACCTCTCATCTCTTACATCAACCCAAAATCACATTTGTCAAGTTTCTGGTAAGGCCACAAAATTGTCATCTTTGTCCATCTCCCTTCCTCATATTGCATTGCAAGTGCTCTCAGATCTTTGTGGAAAGAATTGGTGGTCTGCCTCCTGTGCTTTAATAGGTCTGGCAGTTTGCTTATAAAAATTATGTAAATCAGAGAAGCTTCTGCATAGGGTGACAGCTACAGAGGCTACCACTTAACAGGTCTTGCCCTCAAAGAGAGACAGCAAGAAATTACATGAGCAAAAACCTTGTGTCACAACCTCACTTTTCTTGTGATGTAATGCACTTATCAGTGAAACTGATGTGAAAGTCTTATGTTTCTGAGGGAAATTAAGGACAGACAAAGTGCCAAGTGTGCCCAGAGATCAGAGTGGCAGAACAATGTGCAGGACAGGGAAAGGTGTCCTGTGCCAGTGACAAGTGACACTCGTATATTCCTGTTATGTTACCTTTTTGTAGAATTAGCATCTTCTTTTCAATTACCCCTCTTTGTTTCTTCTTAACTGCCATTTTCTCTTAAAAAAGCTAATAAGACAGCTGCCTTAAAAATAAATACAAAGAAAACTGGATGCTTATACTCTTTCAGTGCTTATTCAAACCAATTCCTTGTAAATGCACTTTTTGAAATTGACTCCTGCCAGGAAGACTGACTTGCCTGCTCCAGATCAGATGAAAGCCTTTAAAAGAATAAGCATGTAGCAGTTTAGACTAACTCTTTAACCCATCTGCCTTCCACAGTGATGTTTCTTTTTCCCTGCACATACATATTTGACAGGTTTTTTTCAGTCTCCTGCACCGCTAGACTTCCAGCAACTATTGTCACATGCACATTAGAGATCCTGTCCCCTGCTTGCATTTTTCTTTCTCCCTCCTTTAATGTCGGATTTGGACCAGTAAATTCTCTTTTATAAACAGAAGTAAAGGTTTGAAAGGATATCAAAACCGGAAATGCTTGTACCTGTTTCACAATGACTTTTTCATTTGTCAATTTATGTGATCCCCACACAAAAAACTACAGCCAATTCTACAAAAAAAATTTCAGGGTAATATTTAAATAAAATTCTTCAATTTATTTATTTTTTTCTTTTAAAGTCTACAGTTTGCAGGTGTATCAAGAATTCTTACTGTGGTAACTCTGTAATTAGAAAACGTAAAGCAAAAAGGAACTGCTGGAGCCATAGTTTCAGAAAGAAGTACAGATTCACCAGAATATAGAGACAAGTTTAGAAAAGTATGAAAGAAATAAATGTAAATCTCAAATGTCTTGAAATTTTTAAATTCATATTTCACTTAAGATGGGTAAAATAACAGGTGTAGAGACCCTGTTCAGAGCCTAAGTATTCCTCAGGGCCCTTATTATAGATACAGAAGATATCTACCCTCTAAATCAAACTTATGACTGCTGATAGAGTCCTTCCATAAATAATATTGAGTTTCTTCAGGGACTAGTGTCCTTTGGTATTTGGCTTAGCCTAGATTAAGGGCTAAAACTGAAAGAAAAATAAAGACCTGACTTGTAATATGAGTGGCTCTAAGGAGAACTAAGTAAAAGAAACTGAAGGCCGCAAAAAATATTCTCTGATGCTTCTTTACTCAGTGGAAGGGCTGTCTCATCTAGAGGCCTGCCTAAGGTTAGGGGTAGGACAAACTAAAAAATCCAGAGTATCACCTGCAACAGGGCTGATAAGACTGATAAAGTCTTGCATTTAATTTGTTGTAAAAGGCAAAAGGAAATATAACACACATACAGAGCTATGAATCCATTGTTAGACTAATTCATTTTTGAGCAGGCTAACAGTCCAAATTGTGTAGTTAATAGAGAAAAATATCATTAATTATTAAGTGAATTTTTGGACATAATTTTTTAATATCTCTTTTCACTGTCATCCACCCAGTGTCCCTCTGGCTCCAGAGGCTGACAGTTTCAACTTTCTTCATGAAGACACATGGGTAGGGAGGCAGTAACAGTTTTCCACTCCCAGTTTTGAATTGCAGCAATTACAAATTTTATTCAAAATGAAGGCTGCTTCCTTTAATTTTCCTTAGGGGAAAAAAAAAACAACCCACTGACAATTTTTATTGTGATAGCTCAGACTGTTTCCTACTACACTAACTAAACTTGTAAAAAATGCAGAGATATCTTTAAAAATTTTGTTGTGATCTTCTTATCTTTCCCATTAGGTTTACTTCTGCAGTTTCAACTACAATTATCACTTAGTACACATGTGCATTATGAATACCAGAGTAATATTAGAACTCACTGCAGGGGAAAGAGATTCAACTTCACATTTGTAAAGCTTAGTTCGAAGAGTAACCTTCTGCAAAATTATCCCTCAGGAGAGCAGTAATTGGAGGCTCGGCACTATGAGCTTTCCTCGTATTCACATATTTCCTCATTTGATGTCAACTTGTTGACAACACCAAGATGTGTGGTGCAATCATTGTGCTGGGGGGAAGGGATGCTCTACAGGGAGACCTCAGCAGGCTTGAGAGTTGAGCCCATGTGAACTTCATGAAGCTCAACAAGATCAAGTGCAAAGTCCTGCACCTTGGCTGGGGCAATCCCAAGCACAAATACAGCCTGAGCAGGGAATAGATTGAAGGCAGCTCTGAGGGGGACTTGGAGGTGGTGATTGATGAGGAGCTCAACATGAGATGTAGTGTGTGTATTCACAGCCCAGAAAGCCAACTGTATGCTGGACTCCATCAAAAGGAACATGATCAGCAGGTCAAGAGAGGTGATTCTTCTCTTCTACTCAGCTCTCATAATACCCTGTCTGACATACTGTGTTCAATTCTGGAGCCCCCAAAATAATAAGAATGTGAATCCAGAGGAGGCTAGGAAGGTGACCAGAGGTCTGGAGTACCTCTCCTATGAAAACAAGTTGAGAGATTTGGGCTTGTTCAGACTGGAGAAGAATAGGCTCAAAGGAGACAATAGGACAGACTTTCAGTGCATAAAGACGGTTTACAAGAAATCCAGATAGAGGATGTTTACAAGGCGTGTAGTGAAAGGACAAGGGTGGGAGACTTTAAACTGAAAAAGGAGAGATTTAGATCACATGTTAAGAGAAATTCTTTACTGTGCGGGTGGTGAGATGCTGGAAAAGGTTGCCCAGAAAATCTGTGGCTGCCTCATCTCTGTCAATGTTCAAGGCCAAGTTGGATGGGGCTTTGAGGAACTTGGTGTAATGAAAGGCAGGGGGGTTGGAAACAGATGATCTTGAAGGTCCCTTTCAACTCAAACTATTCTATGATGTTATGATTTCCCATGTTCACTGTAAGAGCTGGTGTGTTAGAGATCCCATGGGAAAAGTGTTTTGAGAAACATCATATTACTGGGGTAAGCTGAGCCCTTTGTGTTATGCAGAGTAATCTTTAGTGAAGAACATACAGAATGAAAAATATTTGCCTAATTTCGAGGCTCAGTATCTGAACTCATCTTGGGTACTGTTATTCTGGGGGACTTTATGAAAAAATTGACATCATAAGCCCCAATACCAAACCTTGAAGCCTAATGACAAACAAACCTTTGACTCTCAGTAAGCTACAAAATGCAATAACGGCAGGATATCTAAAGAAAACCAGATACTTCAAAGGCAATATCCTTGTTTTTACTGCCTGCAACTACAAGGGCTTCAAAGACACAACAGTGAAACTGTGCATTTCTTATTCCATAGAGAACACTATTTCTATAAAGCTGTGGAAATGCTTATTCACTCAGAAATATTTTTGAACAAGAAAAGCTGACTTCAGCTACAGCAAAATATGGCTACCTACCTCTTTCAGTTTTTCAAAAAAATAATCATGAAAGACTGCAGCACAATAGAAGTTTGTAGGATCAAAATTTAACCTCTTTTTGTTCCACTATATGGTTGGAAAACATGAAGTACACAGTCATATTTATATGTAGTTTTTTGGAGTGAACACAGTTAAGGACTAGTCAAGAAATTGAAAGAGCTTCCAAGGGCTAGATGATAATGTTTTAAAAAGGTGAAAGATACTCACAAAACCTTGAGAACAAACAAAAATGTGCAACAAGCAGGTGAAAGATTTATATACTGAATTCAAAACAAAAAAAAAAAAAAAAACAAAACACACGCACAAAAAAAAAAAAAACAAACAAAAAAAAAACCCAAAAAAAACAAAAAAAAAAAACCAACAAAACCCTGTTCCCATGGGTCCAATATTTTCTTCTTGGCAGAATTAATCTCTTGTGATGATTCTGCTTATAACAGCACACCAAATGAAAAAAAAAAAAAATGGCTGTCTTTTCTCCTTTCTCTCTTTTCGCTATCTTGTATTGCTGTTTATGCCTAAAATCAATCTTATTTCAATGTAATTTTGGTATTTAGATTAGTCTTCAGGTTTTGGCCTGCAGTTCAGTCCTCTTTTTTTTTTTTTTTGTTTTTGTTTTTATGCTTTAAGCTATTCTCCGTTTTCATTTCAACTGGAAATTTCTTCTCCATTTTTTTTCTCCCCTGGCTGGAGTGTGAGGCACTGACTTGCATCCTTTATTCCTTCAACACTGAGTCATGTCACTGGGTACAAAACTGTGCAGTTACGTGGAGCTACTTTTTGTTGCTTCATTACCTAAGATGTAAACCAAAATAGGTCATATGGGTACACATTAACCTTAAGTATGTGAAGATTTGTAGTTATGTGCCTAGCTCAACATGTAGAGCTCTCAACCTACCTGAATATTACCCTTTAGTACCTAAAACCAGGGAATAAAAATATGTATACAATGTATTTGTCGAGGATTTGTCCAAGTGTTATAGGTCATGCAATGTAGAAAATTGCACTATGTTACTGAAATATAGTTACAGTATCCACCTTAAGCAGCTCTTTTTTCTAAATGTAATCAGCTGCCACCAATCTCTACAACTCTTCCTTTCCAAGGCAGTGCACAGCGGACAGTACAAGAATGAAAACTTCATCAAAGTACGATTTTGAAAAGGATCTTGGTGTACTGTGGTGAACTGAACTTGCAAGAAACCTCTGCACATCTGAAAAAACATACCCACTAATATACAAAGGATGGCTCTAGTAAATACAAAATTCACTGCCTCTTTGATTATCAAGCATAAAAAGCTTCTGGCTGTGGACTCCCCTTTTATTATGACACTTAAGTTTAAGATTAGATCTAGTGTCTTCTACCTTCATACATAAAGACTGAAGTGGGTGCATAGATTTGTTTTTTCAAGAGTGGAGAGAGCATTTATGTAGAGAATTCCCAATAATAGCATCAAAAAGCACAAGAAATGTTAATGCTTAGTGAGCTGGAGGAAGGAATGAAAGGGTATAGTGAAGGTAGAATTGAAAGTACCAAAGTGCCATTGTTACAAAGGCACTAACAGAACCTATGGCTACCAATGCAGACACAGACTAGAGAGAATTCTCTGCTCTCCCCAAGTGGGATTAATTCCAGGTGTGAACATCCTCATGATTTCCTCAAAAAACTTGCTGTAAGGCTTCCAGTTTGCTAGTCCATTTTGTTATTCTGTTGAAATAACACTATTGAAATTTAAACCTGTATGAGCTAGCAATGTCAGCAGTGAGCAGAAGATCAGTAAGTAACTAAAACCACAAGAAGTGGAAGACAGTGAATGCATGCAGCAGCAGCAGAAGAAAACAGAATGCTGGGAAGAGTGTGTTTAGCTGAACAAGCTTGGATTACAGAGCAGGCTTGTGTGGAAATATATTTCCTAGTCACACTGGAGACTGGCAGTTTAGATTTGTTGATGGAGCTGTTAATTTGATCTGTCTCACCTGGGCATTCTAAGAGATAGATAGATAGATAGATAGATATTTAATTTTTTTTTTTTTTTTTTTTTTTTTTTTTTCGCTTATAAGAATTATTCCATTCATCTTAGTATTCTTTATGCTCTTGAAAGGCTGCTTTCAAGTTGGATGCATTTTGCTGCCTCCAAGGTCTTCCTCCCCTCGTGGAAACATGAGAGTTTTGCTTCTGTATTCCAGCCAGCTCAGGGTCTCCTTACAAGGGTGCAACCAATTTAAGTATTTCCAGGAGAATGTGCTGGCCATGAAATACTCTTACTCTTTCCCAAAGTTAACATATAATTCATTCATTTAACATATTGCTTAAGTGGTTTTCTTCCTGTTTGGGATGCACTTCTCTCACTAAGCTTGAGTACATGTTTGTCCTCATTTTGGCTGGAATAGCGTTATTTTTTGTTTCTTACAGTGGTGTTAAACCATGATAACTTTAAATCTATTATTTTGGAGAAGAAATAAATCAGTTCTCTTGCAATGAAAACTTGCCATGGGCTTACAAATGCTCTTTTTGACAGAAAGTATGTTTCCTTGCTTGGAAGGTATTTTTATTATTAATAGAAATCAGACAGTTGCTCCACGAAGTCATTCTCCCACATGCTTTCTGCAAATAATACTTGCAACAGCTCCATTCAGAACTCCTATCGCTAGCTTTCAAGGCTCCAGGGAGCTACAAAAACATTTTCTCTGTCTTGAAACGTAGAAATATGCTGGGTTTTTTTCACATAGATAAGATCATTCCATATAAATTCCCAACAACTCACTTGCACAGCTTTTGCACAGAGAAGAAGCAGTACTCACTCAGTGGCATGTGTAGGAACCAGTGGATTTGCAGCAAATCAAGACAAACGATCTGAGATTTTTACTCAAGGCCACAAGCTAGCTGGTGAGACAGCTAGTGTGTGAAGGGTAAAGTTGATCTCCTATCAGGAACCCAAGCATGGGAAGTGTGCTACTTTTCCAATCCCTGATATCAAAACATCTGCCACAAAGAAGATGTGCTGTCAGATGCAGTTCTAGTCTCTAGTAGATTGGGCCAATCAGGCATATCAGCCCCCTCTTATCTCTTCACGTCATTCGCTATTACTCTTGTACAACTATTCACCTACTTCTCTTAGTTAAAAGAGGCAATGGAACCTTTATACAAACATCTATTTAGTCAACTTGGGGTCTAAAAATTTAAGAAAAGTTACAGATTCAATTTCATATCCTTTAGCTATCTAAGAAGTAGGGTGTCTTTTTCACATGATTTTCTGTATTTATGCGGGATAACAACTAGAAGCCCTGTATTCGTGAGCTGTTAGTTGAGAAGAAAAGAGAGAGGAGCTGCTGATAAGTAGTGTCTAGGAATTGACTGATTTCCTCAGTTCAGGTCCTGAGGAAGTTCATTAAAAAACATGACAGACTTTAGAAGTTCCAGCTTTGGCTGAAAAATTGTAAATATTAATTATTGAGCTTCGAGAGATCTGATGAAGATTCTTAAATGCCAGCAGCTATAAACCAGCTGAGTTTTAAGAGAATGACCAATTACTGAACCACATCTGGCTTGAACATAAATTAAAATAGGTGGCCTTCAAGATAGAAGAAGTAGCAGTTATGGTCCGCTATTCCTCTGTTGCACAATGTCATAGGAATACACACTTTATATCATCATAAAGGAGGAAGCTCCAACCCTAACTATTCTATGATTCTATGATCATATATGTTAATCTGTGCTTTTTGTTCCTCATATTAATCTGTGTATTTTTTCACAATCAACCTGAATACTAAATTATTTGCAAAGAACATCGTTTTGAAAAGTCACCAGTCTAAAGTTATTTATAATAAATAATCAGAAGTTGAACACTTCTCTCTCCCTTACTTAAACTTATATTCTGCAAGATACAAGCTCATCCTCCAGGACAAACATTTTTTTCTTCCAAATTTGAATTAACATGCAGGTGTATATTTAAAAAACTGATCAAATTTGCAGCTTAAGTACAGTGCAGATTGTGTGGTACTGGGTAAAAGCTTAGCCTTTGTAATAAGGCTGTACTTTTATGTAGATCACCACCCTGTGGATTTCACAAAAATTTTGGTCTTTGCAAATGGAGTTTTGGAGTTAATCATGCACAAATGCTGAGGTGCCCTGAGGTGACAAAATAGGATTTTTCTGCTCTGCTCCCATTGCTAGTGGTGGAGACAGTAGTGTTCAGTGGAATTGGAGATGTAGAAAGTAAGGAGTCTTGTCATGCTGCACTAAAATATCATCAAATAAAATCTGGAGAGTCCTTGGAACAGAGTTCGGAACCCACATCAACTTCTCAGCTTTGTACTAGATAGGTTTTCATGTTTGTTCTTTATCTAATACATTCAGTGCTTTAACAAGAGAAGAATCTTCTCCCAGCCACTATGAAGAAAAAGGCAGATTGCCTTCGACAGGAAATCAAACCCAAGGTTCCCTTAGCATGAGTAGCCAACTTCAGAGCAGTTGGATAAAAGGCCACGAGGAGGGTTGCCTAATTACTATTGATTCATCCTACAAAAATAAACACCTGTAGACTCACACATAGAGAGATGGCATTGTATTTTGTTCCTGTGGAAATTATCTACAATGAAGGGCTCCACATGAGAACGAGGAATCAGTTTCTGCAGCTGGGAGTGCTAATTTGTCCATGTAATTAAAATTCACTTTTTATAAACTCCAAAAGTTTCACAACACACACTTTAGCCTGGTTTTCTGTATGGTAATATTTCACTGCAGTAACTCTCTGTAGACTCTGAATTTTTTTGAAAAAAGAAAGGTTGGTTTTGGTCTCACACCTTCTAATTTTCGATGAGTTATGAGATAAACAGTATGTCTGCTGTTTATCTGGTAACACTGGTAACACCAGTATCACTTGCTTGAAAACACATTTGGGTCAAATGGAGCTTGACCCAAAGTATACTGAGGAAGTCTTGATTGACTCTGAGTCAAAACTCTGCACAAAATACCACACAAGCTTTATTTTCTTTCCAATATTTCTTCTGTTATATTAAAGAATATATGCATGAAACATTTTGGCTATAGATAATTCAATCTATCTAATGTGTGCTTTACATATTTCTTATAATGACTCCCTAATCAGCCCTGTCTAATTTGGTATTTCCTACTTTGATGTTCTTTGATACTATTGGATATCCTGAAGGCTATTTGAGGATAAAAAGGGGCCAATAATGCATCAGAAAACATGTTTAAATCAACACTGTGGACAGCTGAAGCTATTATCAAATGGATGATATTGTTGCCATCCAGTTTACACTGACAGAGAGACTGCTCTGCATTTAAGCCATTAAAAATTTGAAAACCAAAATAAGATTAAATAAAGCATACAACCAAAAGTGAGGAAGATAGAAACTTCTTCTAAGGTGGAAAGAAAGAAAAGACCAGTATTTGTGGAGTTTGACATCCTGAATACGACAAGTTACAGCATTTCATTAAAATACCTGTCTGTTCAGCTTACTGCTTCAGAAGTAAGAACTGGAATGCTGTTGCTAAGTTTAAACTCTGGGCAGCAGGGTAGGATGCAAGGCTGGCCAAGGGCCATCAGCTGAAATCTGGGAAAATAACAGAAGAATTCAAACATGTAACTTTGAAGGATAGACTAGATTACCACATAAGTTCACAAGCAGAAAACAACAAAAAGAAAAAACTAGGAAGTAAGTAGCCTGACCAGTCAGATGCACCAGTCTACACAGAAATTATTCTGTTCTCCAGAGTTCCAGTAACAATAGAAAAAATAATAAAAAAAAAACCAACAAACCTCTTGTTAAAGAATAAAGTATTTCAATCACTCCTCCTTTTCTGAGAAAACTTCCATTTTCTCAATTTATGAATTGATTGAAATTAGAAGAGGGTGTCAGACAGCTAAAATACTTTTCTCTCCCCTACTGTAACAGCTTGTGACTCCAAACAGTTCAAAAACAAAGAAGAAAGACTGTTTAAACACTACACCAGATCATTTATTTTCAGCAACCCACAGACATGTGCTGATGCTGTGTTCACACTGAACTCTGCAACTGGGAGCATATTATCCCCAGCAGTGAACAAGGATTTACCTGCATTTCAATTTATTTATCTGTCTTCTGCAATTTGACTTTGCTGATGCAGATATCTCACTCTGTGCAGAGAGTCAGATTTTCTTCTAAAACACAGTAATGACCACAAATTTATTACTATCACTTGCTCAGGAAAATTGCTTTCAATAAACCAAGGCTCATGCAACTAACACGTGTCATTGACATCACATTCACAGTTGGAGAGAAAGGAGAATGTGAAAGTCATGGGTTTGCTTTGCATTCTGAAAGGTGATTTTTTTTTCTATCTAGAATAAATAGAGAAAGAAGAGGGAAAGTTTACTTTGCCACTGTCAAGATAGGGAGGGAATGAATTAATTTGGTATTCTGTCTCAATCTGACACATTTTTCAGGCAGTTGAATTCCTCTCAGAAGTTCAGAAATTATCAGGAAAAAAAAGAAAACCCACCAAAAAAATGACACAAACCACGCTATTCTAAGAACTTCACTGATCATTGATTTATTATGTGGTGAAACAGGCACTGACTCAACATGTTGCAAGTATTTGTCTAATATTTATCAAACAAATAATCCCGAATAATCCCTACAGTCAAACAGACTGAACTCACCTACATCTATCAGGGCTTCTGGGTAGATTTGGTATTCGCAAAAAAGAGCATTCAACCCTGTCTAAATTCCCATGTCTTTTAGGCGCAACATGTAATTTTGAAGCTAGCTGACAATTTCCTGCCCAAATAAATACTGAGTGGCATCTCACAAAGCATCTATGAGCTTCAAATAGTCAAAATGAATTATTTTCCTACAACTTTAATGGGTCCTACTCATTTCACCCTCTGCACTCCCAGTTAGTTAATGCTGTACCAAAAGACATACTGCTTTTCTCAGTTCTCAGAAGAT
This sequence comes from Forpus xanthops, assembly GCA_032466535.1. Lineage (NCBI taxonomy): Eukaryota > Metazoa > Chordata > Aves > Psittaciformes > Psittacidae > Forpus > Forpus xanthops. Next base: position 18,809 of record JASSUY010007499.1, read on the forward strand.
TGCATGTACTGCTGCTGCAAAAGAGAAAAAAAAACAAAACAAAACAAAACAAATCAACAAGCCAACTAAACAAAAAGCCCAAAACACCCAAATACAAAAGTGAAACCTGCAATTCCCCAATAATAGAATATTAAAAGCATCTCTCTGGGCCTTTAGGCTTGTCATGGTTTAAGCCCAGCCATAAATCAGCCACATAGTTCGTTTTCTCCCCCCCTGCCCCTTCCTCCCTCTACTCCCAGAGGGATGGAGAGGATAATCAAAAGAATACAATTCCCACTGGTTGAAAGAAGAACAGTCCAGTAACTAAGGTATAACACAAACCACTGCTACTACCACCAATAATAATAGGGAAATAACAAGGGAAGAGAATACAATCACTCATCACCTGCTAACTGATACCTAGCCCGACCCGAGCAGTGAGCTAACCCTACTGGGTCCCTGCCCTCAGTTTTTATGTCCTGGGCATGAATGTTGTGGAATGAAATACCTCTTTGGCTAGTTTGGGTCAGTTATTCTGTCTCTGCTTCCTCCCAGCTTCCCCTCCTCCCTGGCAGAGCATGAGAGTCAGAAAGTCCTTGGTCAGACTAAACATTTGAGCAGTAACTAAAAACATTGGTGCTGTCAGCACTATACCCAATCTGAAAGTCAAAAACACAACACTGCACCAACTACTAAGAAGGAGAAAAATGACTGCTACTGCTGAACCCAGGACAAGGCTCTGTCCTGAATATTTTGGCAGAGACCACAGAGAGTGAAAGCAAGACACTGGATTTTCTGAATGCTGTTACTCTTTCTCTGTAAGAGCCATGGAGAACTTGGCACCAAGTTCCTGCTGTGTAGCTGTAATCTGCTTTGAGTTCTCACTTCCATCCAGTTAATTACTTTGGCATCACATATCATCTGAGCATGGTTTTGGTACCAGGTAATTACCACCTTATTATTACATAGCTTCAAATTACTTAGTCTCTTTGGCTTTACTTAATTTGCAATTGAATCCACAACATTGAAGTATGTCATTTGCCATAGGCCTTAGAGTCAATGAGACAGATAGCTTCTACATGTGAAGCTGGAAATAAAGCTAATAATACAACTCCATGGGCTTACCTTTCTTCTGGCTTCCAGCTTTCCAGGCTCCTGACTAGTGCTGCTACTGATGCGCCTCGTGATTTATTTTTGGCAGATAACAATTTCATCAGTAAAATGCTTGCAAGCAGCTAAACCTTCTTAAAATTAAGCTATCCCATCGAAGACATCAGTGGACTGTTGGAAGATCAACATCCTCTTTGTCAATAAACCTTCTTCATCAGTAAACTGTAAAGAAGTACATTATTCTGTCACAGGTCAACAGTACAACCTGGTAGTTGTCTGATCAGTGTAGGCTCCATCCTGAAGAACAGTCAAGGAACTGGTACAGAAGGAGAAACCAGTATTTAAATGAAGAAGAAACCAATACTTAGATTGATTTTCCACCAAGGGTAAACCAAAGTCTCCTCAATCACAGCATCTGCCACTAGCTGTCTGCATTGCTTATGTCTAAGGGAAAAGAGGAATCAGGACATGTTAACTGCTAAAGCACTGCATCCTGTTGTCCTTAATTCCTGTCTAATTGGTAAGGAAAAAAAAAAGATTGTGAATTGTGAAGTGTCACAGAGACTGATCTGCTTCATAATGAGTGTCCCAGTTTCAGAAGAGAAATTTGTAAATGTGGAGTTGAGTATGGGGACCCACAACACAGATTAAGGAGCCCAAATCATGTATGAGAGAAGAGTCTTAACAAGCACCTCTCCACTCAGGATTTGTCACTGAAAGTTTATCCTTTTTTAGGCCACAGTAACTAATTTTCATAGATCTGCTTCCCAGATTTTGGGCTCTGTCCAGTCATTCCACTCATGACTAAGGACTCCACTTTAGCAATAGAATATCTACAAGCAAGATTATGCAGGAACAAATACTATAGTATTCAGGTTGGGTCTAATTTATCCAGGAGCTGTTTAGAAGAGACATAACTTGTATCAGCTCCACAAACGTGCTCTTCCTTGCTGCACTTCCTTGCTGGGGGGATTAAAGCAATGGAAAGGCTGGCCCTTGCTTGGTTTTCCACCAATAAAGGATTACAAAAAAATCAGACCAAGAATGTAACACTGCTCCCAGTTCATTTACAGAGAGACCTATGGACTCAGCAGTCCGGCAAATCTGTCATCCTTGTCCAAGTCAATGTGTGTGAAGCCTGAGGCAGGGTGCTGAGACTGGACACTGAGAAGCCTTTTCCTGAGGGTTGGGGTGGAAGAGAGAAGGGTAAGAAGAAAGAAGGCAGATTTATCTACACATGGAGACTAAAACTTATGATGTCTGAAGGGGCTACATTAATTTCAGCTTTTACTTGTAAAGATCCATCAAAATAACACCCCTGACAAAAAGAAGAAGATTCATCACTAGCCTTATCACGTGAGAAGCATCTGAGGAGTAGGGTCATTTCCCATGTCATTTGGATTTGTTTTGATTTTTCAAACAATAAGCACACACCTGGTCTCCTCTTCAAACTGAAACTGTTCAAAGAAGTACCATGATGCCTGTACACCAGGGAGAACACTTCACGCTAGATGTCTAACTTACCAACAAGGAAAGCTGGGAAAATTAAAATCTACCATGAATACCATCTTCTACTCTTCATATTTCAGGTCTAAAATATAAACATTTTAATTAATTATTTTTTCTTTTAATCAGATTATTCTACCTTATGTACTTTGGCAAGATTCCTCATGGAGGTGGACAGCGAAAGACTGATTTCTTTACCTGCCTGCTCTACTGTATTTTAAACAAGACAGAAAACACCTTCTACAATACCTAAATAAAGTCTAATACAGGTCATATTTAGCAGTCCAGATAAGTAAGAAAGTTCTTGATTCATAAACTCTTCAATATTATACAGGAGTTTGAAGTGGGCTTTTAGGAAAAGGACAGTGTGAGATTATATGAAAATTGACACTGAATAATCCTTCCATCTTCTAGTAGTAAGTTTGAATATCTCAGGTTACATAAGCAGACCTTCATCTGTATTATCTTTTGATTAGCCCTTCTAAGTGGAAAAGATTGTTTATCAGTTGGCATGAGTTTTCATATGTGAAATCCATTAGGCAATAGTCTCTGCAGTTATTAATACTTAAACTCTATTGTTTCACTGCTGATTTACATTAGCTGAGCACATGCTTCATCCTCTTCTTGACTTTATTTAAGCATAAATCCAAGTGCATGTGTGTTTTCTATTCCATTGAGAGTACCAAAGTATCAAAGACTTCCAATGACAGAAGAAAAAAAAATTAAAACAGAAGGCAACAGTCTGCTGAACCCCTGTAAAATAGTTTCAGACAGTAGAAGAGTGCATTTGGAGAGAGAACAATAAGCTGGATGCTAAGAATACCACATTTAACTTTGATCTTTTTCATATCAAACAGCACACAGATTTTAATTAGATCTCAGGCTCAAAACTATTACTTCATTGCCAGACAGAATTAGAAACATTTAGTGTTATCAGGGAGAAACCTGGGGATTTCCACACTGCCAGAGGATCATTGATTACATTAAGTAGTGCACCATGGCTAGCTATATTTTTTAAAAACTTATGATGACCTTCTTGCCTGTATCTTTCACCAAATTGAGAGCACTGCAGAATGAATTATGATTTACTAACAAATCATGACATGAGTATTAGCTATGTAGGTTTTCTTATGCTGAAAAATGCGACTTCAGACTAAACATGTATTTAGGTAACTAGGTTTCGCAATCCTTGAATATAAGTAGGAGGGGCAATGTTTAAACAGAGACATGATACCTTTCATCAGATTAACTGAGAAGACTGGGAAAAAAAAAGAGGCTGGAGTTGGCTCCTTCATCAATCACTGTATTGAACCACCACATACTACTGTTAAACTTCAACCTACAGGATAAGACTAGGCACATTGAAATGGCCTTAAGGTAAACAAATTTATGCAGCCAACATTTTGGACACAGGATAGTGAGAGGCCATCTGAAGAAACATTGAGCCACCCTTTATTACATATCATATCTCAAATAGTGCTCAAACTGTCTTGAAAATAATTTTAATGCTGAGAGTATAATTTTGGAAAGCTTTCTCAGAACTTCATTTATATAACTTTTTAGTTGGTCTAGTAATGATGTCCAGGCCATACCAATTTGCTCCTATGCCATCACTTGGGAGGCTTTTTTCAGATTAAATACCTCTGTCTTTTTATGTAACACAATGAATACTTAAATGAACTTCTTCCACCTTCATTCTGTTGAACTAAAGAAGTCAAACTCTTGTAGTTCCCATACGTATGAAGCACTCTCCCTGACACCCTGATCATCTTGAAAGGTCTTTACATGAGGATCTGCTCAGAACTTGTCTTCCTTGAATTCAACTGAGCAGCGTTATCCAGAGAATTTCATAGCATTTTCATTATGCTGCCTGCAATAGTATTAATTCCTTGTCTCTGTAAGCAGATCAGATCCCAGTCCCTTATATTCATTCAGTAATTCTGTTCAGAACAAGTGTTCCAGCATGACCTACTGCTTCTTCATCTTTGCCCACTTCCTCATCCTTCTATTACTTCTTGGATGAACTTATCCTATACTTATCAAGAATTTCCCTGAATAATACATCAAAAATTCCATTTCTTTTTTAGGAAGATCAATTATTTCTGTTTGACACAAGATACCCTCAGTAATCCCTTTTCTTTTTTTTTAATTGAATTCCATCGTTTCATTAGCATCTATACAATACCAGTTTTTCCTTTCATCAGAGTACAGACTAAACCCTTAACGCAAGTCTAAAATCAAAGCAATAGAACTTTAGTTGCTTGTTTGCTTGCCTGTTTTTTCTTAAATGTAAGTTTCATGCTTCTTGTTCTGAGGGCTCCCATACCCTTAACTTCTTTCATAACCTTAAGTTGCCTCTCTCTTCGGTTTTCCTTATCAATGATACCAACACAAATGATGGTATAAGTGCACCTAGAAATCCTTAGCTGTTCTTAGAAAAATTGTATCTGATTTCAGCTACTTAATTTTCCTTTAAAAGATATACAGCTTTCACTCCAATACGTAGGACTTTTTTAAAACTCCCTCTGGGAAGTTTAGAAGTTAGTCCCTACAAACCGTATGCATTTTGCAGCCCTTCCTGTGACACATGTGAGAAGGCACTCAGACATAAGAATTTATACAACAACAGAGACACCTAAAGCCTTTTTGGAAGACCCAGGTGATTTTCCAAGTCACCGCTGAATTCTGCTCTGTAGCAGCCTTGAATTTCATATTAATTTCGTGTTTACAAGATATGGGTTTGTTTCAGTTTTTTTTCAGAGAATGTTTTTCTAATAAAAGATGGCTAAGTAACTATGATAATGTCATCTCTCTGCAATTTCTTTAAGTGGAAAAAAATATGTTTCCTCATTAGTAGAATAATCAAGGACCACAAATAGATTTCTGTTTATGGCAGAGATGATGTTTTGATTATGTATCCCAAAATAGAATGAAAGCATCTGGCTGGGAGTCTCAGTACTGCTGAAGTAAAAACAACAACATGTTTTAAATGGATGGTTAAGTAGAAGTTACTTAAAGCACAAGGCTTATTTACTTTAAAATTTTTATACAGGAATATTACAATATCAAATTCTCCTTAGAAAGCACACTCAGTCAGAAAGCAAAGGTTTCCTCTTTAAAAGGGTATTCTGTGAAGAACTTTAAAATACGGGAGATAATATGGAGTAAAATTTTTAGAAATAAAAGAAAAAGACTTAAAGAGACATTCCACTCTATTCTACTCCCATCATATTTTTTTCCTGGCTATGAAGAAATATTCTTAAGAGCCAGAAAACTAACCAATCCTATATCATACATGAAACCCATTCCCCAGTCAAGTGGTCACATCTGATGTGATTCCGATCATCAAAGAGAATTTTTTCTTGGCAGCTGCCAATGCTTATTAGACCACTCCTTCTGAGGTGCTGAAGTACAAGCATGTTCAATCCAGATTCTTGGAGTTCAAGCAATAAATTCCTTTAGGACTTGAGAGTCTGAAGAGTTAAGTAAGCTGCTAGTTCATATGGATGATGATGGTTTTTGATAAAAAGTGAAAATTTTTTTTCTCTTAACAATTATTGGTTCATTACATGAGCTAAAGATAATGAAGTACTACTCAAAGTTAATTTAACAAAGGGACTGCAAAGAGGGATTGGAAGGAAGATCAAACACTACCAATATGTTGTGGAAAATGAAGCTTAGAATCATAGAATCATAGAATAGTTAGGGTTGGAAAGGACCTCAATTTCATCTAGTTCCAACCCCCCTGCCATGGGCAGGGACACCTCACAGTAAACTGTCACCCAAGGCTACATTCAACCCGGCTGGAACACTGCCAGTGATGGAGCATTCATAACTTCCCTAGGAAACCCATTCCAGGGCCTCACCACCCTTACAGCAAAGAATTTCTTCCTCAGATCCAATCTGAACTTCCCCTCTTTAAGTTTGAACCCATTATCTCTCGTTTGATCACTACAGTCCCTCATGAAGAGTCCCTCCCCAGTATCCCTATAGGCCCCCTTCAGATATTGAAAAGCTGCTATCAGGTCTCCACGCAGCCTTCTCTTCTCCAGGCTGAACAGTCACAACTCCTATCTTCATAGGGGAGGTGCTCCAGGCCCCTGATCATCCTCGTGGCCCTTCTCTGAACTTGGTCAAACAGTTGCATGTCCTTTTTATGTTGAGGACACCAGAACTGCACACAATATTCCAAGTGAGGTCTCACGAGAGCAGAGTAGATGGACAGGATCAGCCCCCCTCATTCTGCTGGTCAAGCTACTTTTGATGCAACCCAGGATACGGTTGGCTTTCTGGGCAGCAAGAGCACACTGCCAGCTCATGTTCATTTTTTCATCAGCCAACACCCCCAAGTCCTTCTCCTCGGGTCTGCTCTGAATCTCATCTCTGCCCAACTTGTAGTTGTCCCAGGGATTACTCCAACCCAGGTGTAGGACCTTGCACTTGTCACGGTTAGACTTCATGAGGTTGGCATCAGCCCACCTCACAAGCGTATCAAGGTCCCTCTGGATAGCATTCCTTTTCTCCAATGTATCAACAGACCCACAGAGCTTCAAAACTTCTTTTATAACTAGAGCATGCTGTGAACACCTCTGTCTGCCAGGAGAGCACACGCCTTTTTTAAAAAAAGAAAAATCAACAAAACTGGATAAGATATTTACTCCTCAAAGATCAACACAAATGTAAGACTGTTATTCTGGGAGCAAGTTTTGTGTAACTGAAAAAAAAAAAAAAAAAAACATAAATATTGCAATAATATATTAGTTAGGATTTAATATCTACATCTTTCTGTTTCTGAAAAGTCATGAAAAACAGCACTGGGTCTTATCACATCAGTTGCTGCATACTGAAAAGTAACAAGTCAGCTTCAGAAATCAGTTTTCCCTTTCATCATTTCTTCTTCTGTAGTTTTCCCACTGATTCCACTGAGGAATCACGATCTGTTGTCTTTTACCAAAACACTGACGGAGCTTGACAAGAAGGCAATTCATCAGAAATAGAAAGATGCAGCTAGCTTAAGTATAAAGACTCATGTCTTTTACACAAAAAAAAGTACTTAACAATTGTCAGTTACACTGTTTTCCATCCTTAAAAAGGTTATACTGAATTTTTATAAATGCAACGAGAGTTGCATAATGATATTAAAAATAACTTTCACTGTTTTACAGTTAAATGACACTGTTAGGAAGTTTTTATGCTACCAGATTGAAAGAAAGCTCTATCTTTGGCCAAGTAATATTGGTTCTATCCATACTAGAAAGAAAACAAACTGCTGACAGGATCAGAATTTTTTGTTGGGTAAATAAATATATTCTGCAAATTCTGAAAACTGGTAAACTCCAGAAGTAATACATATCTTGAGCATCTTCTAATTTAAATACTGACATTTTCAAAGGTATGTGGACCTCCTGTGGAAGGTACGTGCACATTGTTCTTTTACCTAAGCATCTTACAGGTACAGGGCTAAATTAGGAAGAGAAGCTGAAAAAAAACAGGGTCCTGAAGGTAAAATTTGCAGCATGTCCTTCTGTGGCTTGAAGTCAAGCAAATTATTGTCACAAATCCTTGCAAAATGAAATACAAAATTTTAAATAGGAACAAATGTTGTTTATCAAACTGATTAAAGAAAGGGTTATCAGAAAGTAGGCTTTGGTGACAGAAACTCCATTTTTCTAGCAGTGCAATAGTTAGCTTTTCAATGTGTGTGAAGCAATTTCTTGTGACCTTTTTCAAAAATGTTTAAGACTTGCTGGGTTAAAATCATGTTGTCTGCAAAATTAAAACTGAGACACAGCTTCAACCTAGCAGAAAAAATGAACAACTATAAGCATTTAATATAAAATTTCCATGATTTGTAATGGCTGGAACACCAAAGAAAAACAGTAATTTGCTCACTAGGATTCAAGAAAACTGTAAACAGTAAATAAAGTTATCTTTCCTTCAAAATAGAAGTAAATAAAACACACCAAAAGTTTAGGATTGTCTAAAGTTGTAAGGACTATCTTTTTTTTTGTAATGACTGACAAAAAAGATCAAATTTTTTAAAAATATCTATGTTGCATTTTGTGTTTTGTGCCTTTGACATGTACCTCAGTTACATTTCTCAGGTTGGGACCTTTGTTCTTATTTTCTCCCCACAAACACGAAGATCCTCACCATATGCTTGTCTCCCAGAACTCAGGATGCAAGGACAAAGTAGTAGCCAGGATGAGGATCCTGACAAAGTCCTTGAAGACGTGTCAAGGAAACTTGAGTCTAATTTCCAAACAATCCTTTGTTTTGGTCAGAGCACAGAACAGTCCTCCTAGGTGACTGAGAACTGGATTTAAAATTTACACTCCATTCCATGGGATATTATAGTGGAGACTAGTTGGAGTATTGGAAAACTACAGTATCATAAAGTACTACAAGCGCTCAAGATTTTATCAAGTCTCACATTATTTGATGGTGGTTTTAAAACTAAAGCAAGAAATAAATCATTCTTATTCTTTTACTGTTGGAGAAAAGCTTTAAAATGTGATCTGTGATGGCTCAAAACCAGAAGGAAAAGAAAACATATCCTTTGAAGTTCATGGCATTTTTAAAGACCTGAGTCATGATTTTGCATGCTTGAAGTTGACAGTAATTTATTTAGTTCTGCCTAAAAATGGTAGAATAAATATAAAATTGTTTCAATGTTATCACATATACTTTTAAATTTGTAATAAGTGACAGACAGTCCTGTGTTCTATCTTTGCACATCAAAAAGTTTTTTCTCTCAGAAACAAATCAAAACTTTTAGTCAAGTTCCCATCTGGAGAAGTAAGGGTGCAAACATATGTGTGTTTTGCAATCTATGTATCAAATAAGGGTACTGTGATCTCACCTAGTGCTGCAATAACATCATAGATTTGGACAAGACTAAATAGATTTTCTACCTGTTTTCAAACCAAGCTCTTTTCTCCAGTTGTCCCCATTTCATGAAGAAGGAACTTCATTGTATGCAAGTCACCCACAACCCAGGGCACAGAATGAAAATGCAAAGTATGTCTGGTACTTGTCCTTTCTCCCTCACTCCTCAGGCAATGTGCTGCCCTTCCCAGCACGCTGCCTGACCAGCAGCGATCCTGCAGTATTTTTCTGAAGGGGGATGCATTGCTATCAGCAGTGAGTGGGAGGGAGAGGAAGAAGAAAGGTGGGGTTTGCTTTGAACTCCTCTGCTTCCATATTTTTGTAGAGAAATCTGGAAATTATTACTCATTCTATCTCAATGGAGAGGACCTAGGGACAGCATATTGTGGGTGATCCAGAGTGGGGGGAGAGCAAGCAGCGCAGAAGACTAAGCAGGCAGATCCAATTCCATAGCACCAAATCATATGTTCAATGCCATTTCCAAGAGGCAAGACTCTTCATTGAATCATGTATTTATTAAATAAAAGTGAATATGATGTAACTAACCAGTTCTAGGAGGTGGAATTTTACAAAATGGAAGCAAATAAAAAATAGAAGTATTATCTTCCAGCCTCATCATACAGTCACAAAGAGTGGTCGCATGTTGTGACAGCTGAAAGCAGCCCAAGAGGGAATTTCTAAAACATAAGTTGGGTGTGTTGGCTCTTATAAAGCCATTCAATACCCACTCATTTCTTTCTGAAGTGAAATTATATTAGAACCTTATGCAAGTTGTTTGTTATCAGGACAGATTAGAAAAAGGAACAGACTAACAGGCATTAAAAATCAGAACACTATCAACTGAATGGAATTTCACAATATTTATATATGCTTAAAATAGAAATACAAAACTTCGAGTAATTACACATATAATTTTAGTAAACACATGCAAAATTAAATATTCAGCAAATAATTACTTTGGTGGCTCACTCACAATTTGGAAATATGCAGCCTAGATCTACATTTGATATCTTTGTTCACACAGCAGTAGGAAATCGACAGGCTGAGTGCACAGAAATGTCATTTTCACCTTTTTACAAAAAGCAGGCACCAGTGTTAAAAGCTATAGCCAGCCTAAATTAAGTGCAATAACCCATAATAGGTTTTGCTTAAAATGAATTGATTCTAGAAACTGGCACTCAATGTAATGCAAATTGCAAGATCTTAATATTGCCATGAAATGGGAAATCTCATTCTTCTTGCGCTCTGTTCCACAAATTCTAGGAAACCCAGGAAATCAAATATTTCTAATTAATACAGAGATACCATAAACAGGAAATGTGAGTTGAATAAGGGAATATTGCTGCAGGGTATTCTAGCTATCAATTTCACACCTAGACAGTGGCATCCAGGATTGCAACTGTGACCTGACTTGAGTGATCTTAAGACTGAGCAAGAAACAGTGGGTGAACAGAAGACTGAAAGAAAAACAATACAGAAATCTTTGCAAATAGGACTATATGAATGAGTCTGACAGAGATCAATCATAAGTACAGTGCGAAGAGTGACTCTGATGAGGAAAAAGTATGATCTAAAGACCGGGTGTTTGTCCCAAAGCCTTTTATATCCTTAATTTATATTTTTAGGTTGGTCTTAGGAATTAAATTAGGTTTTTTGTTTTGTAATCAGTACAAATTTTGTGCCTAAGAAATTTGTATCCTTTTTTTCACAATTTCAGTGAGTAATTTGCTTGAACGTATACTCATAGTGACAAGTGCCTGTATAAGTGCAAGAACGTAAGTAGCAACATATTGTTGGCCTTCTAACTAGAAGCAGACTTTTGTCTGAGGGACCTACTTTTTACCAGTTTCACTGGGAGCATAATAAAGAGTTTAGATACAGCACTGTTGACAGAGCTCAAAGAAATATCAGTGCGTTCAGCTCTGTGGCCCCCAGCATAAGAAGGACATGGACCTGCTGGAGTGAGTCCAGAGGAGGACCATGATGACCACAGGGCTGGAGCACCCCTCCTATGAAGACAGATTGGGAGAGTTGGGCTTGTTCAGTCTTGAGAAGGCTGTGGGGAAGCTTTAGAGCAGGCTTCCAATACGTAAAGGGGACCTACAAAAAATCTGAAGAGGGACTTTCTACTAAAGCATGTAGTGATAGGACAAGATGAAATGGCTCTAAACTAAAAGAGCGAAAAATTGGCTTAGACATTAGGGAAAAAAATCATCACTTTAGAGTGTCGAGACATTGTCAGTGCCCATCTCTGGCAGTGTTCAAGGCTACATTGGACAGGGCCTTAAGCAACTTTGTCTAGTGGAATGTTTCCCTGCGCATAGAAGGAGCTTGAACTCGGTGATCTTTAAGGTTCCTTCCAACCCTAACCATCCCATAATTCTATGATTCTATGTCTCCATTATGACAGAATATCCTGGGTTCAGCAGTAGCAGCCATTTTTCTCCTTCTTAGTAGCTGCTGCAGTGCTGTGGTTTTGAATTTTCAGCCTGGGAACAGTGCTGATAACACCGATGTTTTTAGTTGCTGCTCAGTAATGTTTACTCTGACCAAGGACTT
>JASSUY010007500.1:0-22559 GCA_032466535.1 Forpus xanthops
TGTTCTTATCTCAACCTGTGGGAGTTGCATTCTTTTGATTCTCCTCCCCATCCCCTCGAACTGAGGAAGAAAGAGAGGGGACTGAGTGAGAGAGTGACTGCATGAGTTTGAGAGCCTCAAACCACGACATTTATGCACATTTCCTCTTGTCCTATCACCCTACACTGCCAAGAAGAATCTGATCTGTCCTCTTGACACCCTCCCTTCAGATAATTGCGCACATCAATCAGATCTCCCTGAGCCTTCTCTAGGCTGAACAGGTCCAGCTCCCTCAGCCTTTCCTCATATGAGAGATGCTCCAGAGCTTAAACCATTCTAATAGCCCTTGGATGGACTTGATTCAGAAGCTCCATGTCTCTCTTGCACTGGGAAGCCCCAGACTGGACACAAGTCCAGGTGATGCCTCACCAGGGCTGAGTAGAGAGGGAGGGTTACCTGCTGCAACTTGCTGGCTTTAACAGAGTTTAGGAACTGCTCAGTACATCCTGATGCCTAGCATTAAGATTTGCTGTTTGCAGTTTGAGTGCCCTAAACAGATGTTATGAATCTTAAGTTCCCCCAAAGCATCTTGTTACTTCTATAAACTCATGCAATCTGTAATCTACCTTTATGTTTACTCACCAACTCTGTGCATAGCAATACTTCTGTTCATAGAAATCAAATGTAAGAGGAGCATGCATTTAAGATGACACAAAGTCATTTAACCTTCTAGCTCTGAAGTGTGTTAATTGCCCCAATTTACCTACATTGTTCTAGAAGAAGAGTATCCACATCTCAATATATGGTCCAGTATGGTTTTATTTTCCTCCCTCTCCTGGAGGCTATAAAAAATTTCATTCAGTTTCATTCTGGGAATGTCCTGGAAAGCACAACCTCACAAGACATAGTAATGGAATCTGTAATTTCTTAATTCTCTAAGGGATGACATTTCTTATCATGACTGTGAAAAGCCTAACATCTTTAACATTACATTAGTGCACAAATACTGAGAGAAGATGTGAAATAACTGAGGTCATTATTATATAATCAGACGATATTATTGGGTAATGAGATATTAATGACATATGCAACAGCATATGTGTGTGTAAAAATTGGAAATATTATTGCTTTTATCTGTGCTATATGTTATCCAATCCTATTCTCAAAGAGCAGTCTGAGTTTCAAGCTTGATTTGTTTATAAAACACACTACTCAGGAATACCAACAGGTCTATATATCTGATACTATCTGACAGGAATTTAAGAGGCATGACAGGCAGATCTTCTCTTTAAAAACTCATGCAAAAATCTTCATAATCAGATATGTGAAAATATGCTTACCTGATAATTTATTAAGATTGAAGTCTTTATTGTGCACTGGTCAGCAACTCTTAAAATCTCAGCTACTTTGAAAGAATGACTCACACATGCTGTTCCTCTTCTCTATCTGTCTTCCTTCACACAACAAGTATTTCTAAATACCAAACCAGCACAGAACCTTCAGTGAAATGTAGAAAGCCTATTTCTGCTTTATTAAGAGCTCATTTCTTAAATGGCCAATGTCTTTTCTACCTAGGTGGTGTACAAGGACAGTAGCTCTATGTTCATCTTTTTCTGACCATTTCCTGCTGGTGAAAGGAAATACATGTATCAAATATGTAAATCAAATTTGGGTTGGCTTTGGTTGATGAAGTTTGCTCCCAAAATTAGGAAAGATACTATATTTCATCTCCCTCCTTTCTATGAAATCGCAACAAATTTGTAAATTCTTCAAATTCATATATATTTTGCAGGAACAAAGAAATTCCTCAGAATAGAATCATAGAGTCACAGAATTTGAATAAAATTCCACACATGAATATAATCATACCTAATAGTTTTCAAATCTGTCATTTTCCTAACAGAATCAAAATACTGTTGCTAGAAGACAACACTAAAAAAAAGAGGGTTTACCTGAAGTATTGCTCTTACTGTTCCTCACTGAAATAAAACAGTCTATGTATGGATAAACTTAATAGACAAAACAAGAAATTACCTGAACTGGAAGTAGGAAGAGGCTGGAAGAATTTTAGAAGAAAGTCTCTATTCTTGTATATATTCTCTTTTTTGCTGATATCTACTTTCATGGACATTGCTCGAGCCAGAATATTGGCCTAGATGGAGCTTTCATGAGGACTACTATGGCAATTCTTGTCTTCTCAGGGAGTTTTAAAGGCAACTGAAATGAAAATGCAATTCTGCTTCTGGCAGATAATTATCCACTGTGTTATTTTTCAAATAAATAGATTCTTCACTAGCTTACAGACCACAGTGATGGCACGTTTGGTCTTCAGACCACAAGAAATATTTCAATGCAACATTAATGCTCAAAAAACTGCAAAGAAGCTATACAGTACATATAAAGTCAACTAAAAAAATCACCCTTTTCTATTATAAAATATTATATTTATCAATAAGCAAAACATTTACAATAGTCAAATTATTTATCTTATATGTTATAATTTATGATTTATAGCACTATTTCTTATGTAAGTTGCCACAGTACTTTCATGTACAATTCCAGAAAAACCTGAGTTTTCTACATTGGATTTTTTTAGTCATAGCTCTATTGCTCTATGTTTTTAATCAGGGCAATAATGCACTTTACATTACTTAGCTTGTAAGAGTAATAGTTGCTTCCATAATTCCATTAAGTTCTAGAAGATTATCTAACAAATTTATTTACAGGGTTATTTCATTCTATGCCCCTATAAAGAAGTAGAGTTGTTTATCTATTTCTCTTCTTAAAAGACTCTTTTTCCCATAGAAGGAAAACAAGAAGATATTTCAAGCTGGACATTTAAGATAGTTCTATTTATCTATGCTTGTCACAGTGAAAAAAATTACTGTTAAAATTTAATAATGTCCTAAACTATAAATGATCCCTACCAAATATGAACTAATGTTTTCCTCTTTAAAATAAACAAATTATGACTGTGGAGATTGTTTAAAATTATTCTGCCTATCCTGCAGCCATAATCTTTGCTAGGGTAATTTGGCACAGGCTCAGTGAATTAAGGGGAGCTGAGCACATTCACTCCAACTGATGATTTGCTCCTCTATGCACATAAAAGAAAGTCACTTTTAATTTGTCAAAAAAGCCCAAAGTAATCCTGAAAGTTTTAACTACTTTTTTAACATCAGGAAGTTAACAGCCCACATCTGGAAGATAATATGATCCCACCAGTGGTTGTAACAAGATGTGGAAGACTGTTGCAATCTTTCAACAGGTTGGCAGTAATGAAAAGTGATTCCACCTAGAAAGTTCAGTCCATCCATTATTCTTCAATATTACAAATATTCAACTGTTGTTACACATTAATGAACTCTACCAGTACAGATGGCAAAGGAGCATATCTGGTTAAGGTGAAGACAAGGTGTATCTAGGAGCAATGAAAAGAATCATAGAATCATAGAACAGTTAAGGTTGGAAAGGACCTTAAGATCTTTGATGGACATATTTCTATGACCTGTGAGGTAAGTGGAGTGCCCATGTATTATCAGAGGCAGTGACTGGAGTGTTTGGGAGGTGATGTATTGTGCCAGTCCCTTCAATGTAGACAACAATGATAGCTTTGGCTAAGAAAATCTTCATGATAGAGACATGCGCAATAAACTTTGAATAAAAGGTTATAAATAGCCATACGCTAGCAGAGACAACCAGCTAAGACCCTGAGGCCATCTCATATGACATAGACTTACAGCCAAACTGTCTTACCTCTCAAAACAGGGTGGTTGCTTCCAAATTTCCTGCACTAATGGTCCCTGACCTGTGATAGGGATCAGAATCAAGATTCTCTTTGAAGGGCTGTTACTAGGTCCAGCATCAGGCCAGAAGCAGAAGAGTTTCTGTCAAAAACTAAAGCGGTATAACCAATTACATACTGTCATAGTTTAAGCTGTAAATCAGTCTGCCCGTCCACTCACTCCTCTCACCTTCTCCCCCCGCACTTCCGGGGGGAGGAAATGGGGAGAAGAACCAAAAAATGTAACTCCCATGGGTTGAGATAAGAACAGTCCAGGAACTAAGGTTACACAAATCACTGATGCTACCACCAATAACAATAATGACCAGGGAAAATACAAGGGAAGAAGACACAGCTGCTCACCGCTCAATGACTGAGCCACGAACTGAACTTTTCTGTGTTCCTGCTCTCCATTTCTACATCCTGGGTATGATGTGCTACGGTATGGAATACCTCTTTGGTCAGTTTGGGTCAGGTGCCCTGTTTCTGCTTCCTCTTGGCTTCCCTTCCTCCCTGGCAGAGACTCAGAAGTCCTTGATCAAACCAAAACATTCTAAACTGTAACTATAAACACTGGTTTTATCAGCACTGTTCCCAGGTTGGAAGTCGGAAACACAGCATTGCACCAGCTACTACAAAGGAGGAAAACAACTGCTGCTGTTGAACCCAGGACACATACCTGCTCTTACATCCACATATTGACAATTTTTATTTTACTAATGGAGAGAATTTTTGTGTAGCAGGCACAGAAAGAATACCTCTTTGAAGAGGAAATTTAAAACTTTGAAAGTGCTTCTATATTATCATAGCTTTGGTTGTTAAGATAGGAAGTACTGCCATCAAAGAGGGGATGCTGCACTGCATCCTTGCAAACTCAGCTGCTCATACTGATTAGCACTCAGTACCGTATGTCGTCTTGGCCAACGAAACTGTATCTATATATTCTGTCTCCAAGACCTTCACAAGGCCAGTCTCTGCATTCAATATTTTCAGTATTACAATGTCCCTTGGCAACATATCACATAGTATTAGTTGGACTCCTGCAGAATTTAAAGCCTCAGCACATGATTTGCTAATGGATACATATTAATGAGGAGTATTGTGGTATAGAAATGTAGGTTGAAAATTACATAGATTTCAGAGTCTTAAAATTAAAAATGTTGCATAAGAAAACAATTATTTCTTCATCAACAGAACATTTCACAAGTATTGTGGCTAAAGAATTCTGCAAAGACTGATTTAGATTTATTCATAGTGTGAGAAAGGAGGATAACCTTTGATCTTGAATTTTCTTTCTGAACAAACTCTTGTTAAACATTCTTTTCTGCCACATGCAAATATTAGAGCAAAGAAGCAACAGTTATCTCTTTGCAAAACCAGAGAATATTATTCAGAACACTTTTGAAAGACTAGCACTTTACCAAAAAGAGAATTTCAACAAAATCTACCAGGTTCTCTTTAATTAATCC
The DNA here is from genome assembly GCA_032466535.1 of Forpus xanthops. NCBI lineage: Eukaryota > Metazoa > Chordata > Aves > Psittaciformes > Psittacidae > Forpus > Forpus xanthops. The sequence continues at coordinate 5,233 of JASSUY010007500.1, forward strand.
CTTTTTAATGTAACTGATAAACCTAGAAATATTCATTCCTCTAACATGAAGTCAGTTTTTAGAATGCACTTTCACCAATGGAATTCTTAATAAAAATATTAAGTTGGTCATCATACTTTGGAATCTTAATGTCTTCGAATAAACTAACATTTATGGATCATAGTAATGGGAATTCTGTGCTCTTCTAAAAACTGATCATGTAGGTTTTTGTTATTTCCAATTCTAAGGGGATCTTAACAAAAGAATTTCTGAAGTACAAAGATTCCAATAGTCCCAGGGAGTTCTTACTCATATGAAATTTCAGAAGGACTGTAGTGATATAATAGTAAACAATAAGGAAAATCATATTGGAAATATTGAATCAGATGTTAACAAAACTACTGTCAGAATGGAATTTCAGTGGAAGAGTCAAAAAAAGACTCAGTGGCCCTAGTGACCTAGAAATGAAAGGCAGTGAAGCCCAAATGTGCCTCCAATTGCTGAAGATAGGGATCTCCATCCAAAACTAAAACCTCCAGTGCTCTGGCCTGGCTGATACCAATCTCTGAGACTCATGGGTTTTGTTAGTAATGTCATATGGTCCAGATAGTAGTTAACTGAAAATGAGTAGGATTCACCCAGACACTGAATAAATTGGATTATGTGACTGTAAATCTGTTCTGAGTCATCAGTGAAACTCATGATGGATGAAAATATTACTAATAACTGGGAAAAGGCTAATGTTGATCACACCTTAAGAAAGACCAGAGAGGAATCTTGGGTTGAATTTGCCTGTCGGCTTCATCTCTGTTCCTGGAAAGCTAGTGGAACAAGCTGCTAGTAATTCAGTGTCAGCATGGATAACAAAGTTGTTAGGAACAGAGAGTGTACACCCACTAGTGAAAAATCATGTTTGAACATTTTGACTACCTTCTGTGATTAAATGGCCACATGTGAAAATATGGTTAAAGTAGTATATGTATCATATCTTGACTTTAATGCAGCCTTTGACACCATTTCCCGTAGGTTCTCATTAGGAGGTTAAGGAATTATGGAATGGATGGATGGATGGATGGATGGATGGATGGATGGATGGATGGATAAATTGCAGGGGGTATTGAAAATCAACTGGAACTATTGGGCTCAGAAGATGGCAATCTTGGCATCCAGCCTGTGGCTGGTCAGGAGTGCTGTATTCCAGAAGCTGATGCTTAGGCTGATACTGTTCAATATTTACCATTGCGATGAGGAGTCAAAGTGCACCCTCAGGAATGTTGCATACTCAATTGAATTAAGGGGACTGAGTAATACATCAAACCACAGAGCTTCTATCCAAGACTGTATTGAGAAGCTAAGGACTAGACCAGCAGAAATTTTGTGAAATTTTAGACAAATAGAAGGTTTCACTACAGACCCTGACCTGTAGGTTCATTTTCAATCCCAGATTCTACCTCCCTTGTCCCCAGAATATGGGCTGGGGCTGTCCTCGTGCCCCCTGGCTGCTCTGCTCCTGGTTGAGGCTGGGACAGTCCCAGGCTGCAGAGTCTGCCCCACTGCAAAAGTCCTGCAACCCCTGACTCCCAAGGACTCCCTGGCAGTTTTCAACCGAGATAGGGTAAGCTCACACATCAATTCAGGGGTACAAACCATGGCTCGGCTGTTGGAAACCAGCGGTGACTGAGCTGCTGCTGTGTCCTGCCTACAAGTGACACCAGAGCTGATTCTCTGCTATCGCTGTACTTGTCACAAAGCTTTTAATAATGCTCCTCCTGAATTTATGTATCTGAGTGAAAAGAGTGTGAATCTCAATGCATTTGCTCAAATGCAAAGTCCAAAAAAGGATTTCAGGAATATTATCTAGGATGCTTCTATGAAAAGTCAACTCATTATTACTTTTTCTGTTGCACTTATCCACAGCAACATTTATTTGACTTTTTCTTTCATCAGTCACAGCTTGTCCTAATTTGGTCCTCACAGGCAAGATTTCCTTTGGTGTTTTATAACCCTCACACACTTTTTTCTGGTGATGCCTCAAAGCCTATTAGTGTTTTTAAGGGGAGATATAGGCTTGGCTGTCTACATCTGAATCAATTGCTTGACAGATTATTGGTGTCTCTGCAAGATAATACACCAGTGCTAAAATTCACAATTCTCTTAGTGTTCAGCTTCATGTGTGTGTACATATTTACGTACATATATATATGAATATGTATTAAAGGAACAGCTGGAATCACCAGGTTAGCCAGCAGAATGAAATCATCTTCTGCCCAGCACGCCTGTGTGCTACAAGCAAATCAATCAGACACAGACTTGGTGTGATGGGCAGAACATCTCATGTGCTGCTGTCAAAAAAGAGCACAATTTTTTGATGCACAGTGGAGAGTGATTGAGGATAAGTTACCGGAGGCAGCAAGAACAGTCCTGGCACCAGCTGCTTGTCTGTATGCTGACGGCAGAGCAATGGAAGCAGAGATTAGGTTTGGTACATGATGTGTAGCAGACTGAGCATGGACATGGTGCTGACTGTAGGTCAGCGTCACAGCAGCCAGGGTGGGCCACCTTACAGTCCCCAGTGCTGGGAATACTGAGCTCAGACGGCATCAGTAAATGGTCAGGAAGAGATTAATGTTCTGCTTTTATTGCTTTAACGTGAAAGTATTTGCCTACCTGCAAGAGGTAAAAGATTATTGTTTTTTCCAATGTATGGTATTGCAGACTATTAGAAGCTTCTTTCATGATTAAATGGAAACCATACAAGAAAAGCTAGAGAATTCTTAAAATGTGCTTTTCTTATTTCACTTTCATTTCAAACACCAGTTTGCTAAATCTAACCACAGCATATGCAGAAGATTTGCTATTCTGAGCCATGATGAGAAGAAAGTTAAGTTGAAAAAAACAAAAGCATCCTAAAAGTCATTTACTTTCACAAAATTGTGGGAGGATATTCATTTTTGGCAACTGACACAAAAATCCTGCTACTTTTTATGTATTTCCTCTCATGATTAGCCCTTCTCTGAATTTTCACATGCTTCTAAGGGATCTTTACATAGCAATAAGGAAGGGAGGGGAGAGGGGAAGCCTTCCTTCTGTTGTGAAACAGATACCTCTCAGTGCTTGGAAAAAGGTTTACCAGAGTCAGGATATTATAAACTTTTATCATTCTGCTTATTAAAGACTGCAGACTGGACAGATTATTAATTGCCAGGTGCTACTCATCTCTAGTCTTGGTTCTACACTTATCAAGTCTGAGGGCAGGAGATACTTTCAGCTTACAAACCTAAAATAGCTCAAAAGTGTTGGTAAAGATATACTTGCTCTGAAGGTACATAAAGTGCTCTTTGTCAATTTTACTCTACAGTGTTAACTGACATATTGCATGCAGTGCTTGACAGTCCTGTTAAAACTTAATTTAAAAGTAACTAAAAGACTGAGAATTTGGCTGCATGTTACTCGAGCCACTTCAGCTTTCATAACATAAAAAGGGGAGGCTTCCAGAGCTGCCAGATCAGACCTCTTCATGACAAAAGCAAAGCTGATACAGGCATAGCTCCCATTTGAATTTAATATTCCTTTGCTCTCTTTACTGGTGACAGGTCTGGAACGCTGCAGGCTGGAAGAACAAATAAGTCTGGACCAGAGCTGTGGAAATAAAGATGTTCACAGGCTAATCTCTGACCTGCCAATCCAATAGGAGTGGGAACAACTGTAAAAAAGCCTGAATTATTTCATATTGCATGGACCAAGAAATAGTACATTTTCTGTACTGCTCTTGAGGGAGTTGTTGCAAGCTCTTTCTTCAAAATCAATTTGAGTTTTGCCATTAACTTTAATGCAAAGAAGTTTAGACCCTTTGGATATATTTTGGTCTTTCACAGTAATGGCTAAATACAGGCTTTGTACTGAAATTTTGAAATCTTTATTTCATTGACATCAAGGGAGAAATTTCACTGATCATGATGGGGCCATGTTTTCACTCAGCTCACTCTGATCTCTTGCTGATCAGTTCTCCTGGGATAGAGTGATAAGATGCATGGGAATGGATCAAGTACTGAACCAGGGGAGGTGTAGACTGGACATGAGGAAGCATTTCTTTACAGAGAGACGCAGTGGACAAACACTGGAAGAGGCTTCCCAGAGGGGTGGTCAATGCCCTTAGCCTGTCAGTGTTTAAGAGGCATTTGGACAATGCCCTTAACAATATGCTTTAACTTCTAATCAGCCCTAATGTACTCAGACAGTTAGACTAGATGTTCATTGTTGATCACTTCCAACTCATCTATTCTGTAATAAATGAAATGCCCAAAAAGTTCGGTTGGATTACATCTATCTGGATTGTTCATTCTACCACATTCAGTTTTGTTATCAGCCTTCACTTACTCTCAGATACACTGTTGAATGCAGAAGTCTGGGAATGGATGAGCTGGGATATACATCATGATTAAGTGATTTATTACTAAAAGCAACTGTACAATGTCATGATCAACAGGCTTACCCCAAACCACATGTTTCTGGTAAGTAATTTTATCCTATAATCAGTTGAACTACCTAACACTGAAGATGAAAGTCAGTCCAAATTCCTGATTTTTTTCTTTTTTTTCTTTTTTTGAGCCGCATTATTTCAAATAACTTGTATCAGATACTGCATGATGTAACCTGCCATTATACAATGCAGCATTCTGAATAGGGGAAAGCTGAATGTTATTTCAGTTGTCAGGCATGTTTTTGGATAGTAAATTTTACAGTCAGTGTTTGTGCAAGAGCATATAGAGAATAGAAAACAACTACTTGTAGGCTGTGAAAAGTTATTGATTTCAGAAAGAGCAACTGTGGACATCTCTACTGTACTGTGATCTGTAACACACACATTTGAAAGTATCTGTACTGTCTACAGTTCCCAAAACCACAATGGAATTAAAGTAAAATATTTTTATTCTCAAAGTGAAAGACAACACTGCAAGGCAACATTAAAAGATCCTTATATCAGTAGCAAGGTAAAATAATGACAGAAGGAGGTAGGAAGAAACTGACGTCATCTGCAAGAACTGGAAGGGGGGGGGAGTCAGACAACATGATTATTTGGTCAAAAAGGTTACCCTGAGACTGAGTTCAGGGAGTATCTAGTGGCTATCTGGATATGTTTCCCAAAGCAAGGTCTGTTAAACTAGTATATAATCCTGAGGAAAGAGGGAGATGTCCCTTTATGCTCAGGTCATTTAAAACTAGATTGTAAACTGCAGGGAACAATTTTGGACTGTCAGGGGAGAATAATATGTGACCTAATACTCAACTTTCCATCTCTAGTTACTCTCACTCTGTGACTGCACATTTCAGGGGACTCGAAACAAGATACCAGACTCTCTCAAGGGCACTGGAGATTTATTGTGTGGCTTGTTTGCAGTTGCTCTGAAAGTAAGGTGTTATTTCGGTAGAGGTGTACTGACACTATAACCAGATATAAGTTGAGGTTAAAACACTAAAAAATCCTATTAAAAGGTTGACAGAGGGAAAAGGCACATGCACATACACACCACAGGATTGTCTTTTAAATATTAGATAAAGTTTGGAACATGGGATGGGGTTGGGGAATTCTGAGTCTGATTACAAGTTTTAGCCCACTTCCTGTTTCCATTGAAGTCAAAGGCAAAACTCCCATTTATCCCATGGGAACACATTCTATACTTTCCCACTCCATAGCTCTATTTTTTTAATAGATTTAAGCAGTCTTGCTTAAAAAAATATCAAACTCATGCTGACAGTTTAGACACAAAATTTCTTGAAGCTTGATGTAATTTGAAATAACCCAGATGTGAAAACCTCTACAAATGAGATTTATAAAGGAAACAAAATTTAAACATTGATGTTGACAACTCTTGCAATACCACTAATATCAATAAAGGGAAGAAAAGTTATTTTTTGCAGCTCTGTGGGGAAAAAAAACATTCAGTTACTCCTGTCTGAAAAATTACTCCCAGTAGGACTTCAAAAGATACTGGTCGCAACCTCACATGCATGAGGATTCATTAGTGTTTCTCAGTAGTTCTCTCTAAGCTATTTTTATGCAAAGCTGTGAGTTCAGAGGTCACACTGTACATCATGCACAATATATAGGGGAGCTTTCAGAAATGTAGATATAATTGGAGAGTTATGTCATGTCATATTACATGATTCTCTAGCTGAATGTGAGGAAAGTTATGTAAACCTGTCTATAAGAGAGCCTTACAAAGACCTAAGCCATTTGTGTTTTCAAGCAGCTCTCATCCAAAGCTCAATTTTTCTTTCAAAGTGCATGTCATTAAATTTCTGAACCAAAATAAACCTATCTCTGGACAAGAGGAGCTGAGTACAGGTCTTTCTTGCATGGAAGAAAGCAACCAAACTAAAGACTAAAGTCAGTCTTGACCTGGCACCCTTGGGATAAGAATCTCATCCTGTGCTCCTATTTAATGGGCCAAGTTAAAGTCTTCATGAGTGCTTTTGATATGCTGTGCTTTATTCTAAAATGCCCATTCAAAATTTCCACTTTGAAATGCCTAATTGTTTTATCACATTCAACTTTCACTGACAATGAAACTCCAAACACATTCAGGTGTGACATATTTCTCTCCACTTTTACCCAAGCAAAAAAGGGTTTTTCAGTCAAAAGCTCTGTGCGAAACTTATAGGAAGAGACTTCTAAGGCACCAAGCCAGTCCTAATAAAGACCAGTCCTTACAGAGACTTTGAGCACATATGGATACAAGGAGAAGCCCCTTGGCATACTGTTCCCACCTCTCGGAAGTAGCCTTTCTTTCAGTCCGTCCTTCCTCTGTTCAGAGGGTCACTGAATCTAGCTAAATAACACCAAAGGCGAGTGATGCCCTTTGGAAAAGTATGCTTTTTGGATTATTTTTTATTTTTTTTTTTTATTTTACTCCTGTGAAGTCAATAGCCTTCTTGTCTTAGAAAAATCAGCTTTATCTAATCTTTGTGGTAAAGATAATCTTCCTTTCCAAGATACCCCCTTTAGGGAAGTGGAGTTAGAGGTGTTGATCTCTTTTCCCTGGGATCCAGGGACAGAGTGAGTGGGAATGGTTCAAGCTTGCTTCAGGGAAGGTTCAGACTAGACATTAGGAAGCATTTGTTTACTGACAGAGTGGACAAACACTGAAACACATTTTCTAGAGAGGTGGTTGATGTTCCAAAGCTGTCACTGTTTAAGAGGCATTCAGGCAATGCCCTTAACAAGACCCTTTAACTTTTGGTCAAGACTAAACTGGTCAGGATGTTGGACTAGATAATCACTATAGGTTGCTTCCAATAAAAATATTCCTATTCCATGCTATGCTACCCTATGCTATGCTATTCTATTCTGTTCTACATAGTTAATGGTTACAGAAATAAATATGCATGAAGAACAAAGAACCACGATCACAAAGAGTAGGTGAAAACATAAGGCACATTTTGAAAACAAGCTTTTGTTCATATGGGCATACCTGTGACTGAAGGAATATGTCATGGGTTCAGCTGTAGCAGTCATTTTTCTCCTTCTTGGTAGTTGGTGCAGCATTGTGTTTTTGATTTTGAGCCTGTGAACTGCACTAATAACACCAGTGTTTTCAGTTACTGCTTGGTAATGTTTTGGTCTGACTAAGGGTTTTCTGAGTCTCATGCTCTGCCATGGAGGAGGGGAAGCTGGGAAGAAGCTGGGAGGAAGCAGAGACAGGGCACCTAATCCAAACTGACCAAAGAGGTATTCCATATCACAGCACATCATGCCCAGGATGTAAAAAAACACGGAGAGTAGATACCCAGAAGAGTGGGGGTGCACTCCTTGGTTGAGCTTGGTATTGGGTGGTGAGCAGTTGTATTCTCTTTCTTTGTATTTCTCTTGTCATTATTATTATTGGTGGTAGCAGTAGTGGTTTGTGTTATACCTTAGTTACTAAACTGTTCTTATCTCAACCTGTGAGAGTTGCATTCTTTTGATTCTCCTCCCCATCCCCCTGGGACTGGGGAAGAAAGAGGGGGCAGTGAGTGAGCAAATCGCTTGAGGGGCTTAAATTACAACAGAATCAGACTCTATAATTTTTTTATGTGCTTATTAATGCAATAATAATTAGGACATGTTAGAAGACACAAAATAAACATGTAGGCAAATAGAAGGAAATAATCAGTTGGAGGCTTCTCTAAAAACTGTTAATAAAGAAAAATGTCTGGTATTTTTAAAATTCTGCAGGAGTTAGATAATTATCTCCCACTGCATTGTAATGACATCTTTAGATCTCACAGAAATAGCAGATATCCATAGCAATAGAAGAGGAGGAAGAGGCAATGATCAAAGGTGAACAAATGTTTTGGAAGAAGGGAAATTTTGTTGAGGCAGATATCTTCCAGAAATACATGTATTTCTAAACAGTTTTTGCAGATCCACAGCTTTCTGAGTATTCCAACAGGAGAAAGATCAAGATTAATCCTTACATTTCATTGGCTCAGACACTGGGATGTCAAATACACAGGCTCAAATTCTCAGTCCAACTGAAGCAGTATTTATCCCATATCACAAGAGAGAGGAACAAATGAAAACACACAATGAAGGCAAAAGAAACCTCATATAAAACCACCTTTGTTTTTTGACTCATAACCTAATATTTCTTCATCATTTTATTTTATGAAGTTTTCAGTAGGTTTTAGATTTGTTCCAAAATAGAATAAAAATTTTTAACTTTGAAAATTGCTAAAAAACAGTGTTTGTCCAGACAGCATTCTATATAGTGTGTATCTACTATTTTTGTGATGATATTATTCATATAGCACTTTCTTTACTCCATGTAAAATACCACTGTTTTGATTTTACTAGACAAATATGCTTCTAGAAGAAGAACAGAAATGTGAAATGGTCATCACTGCAAGTTTTAATTAATTCCTACAGGGACATACTAGGCAAGAGTCTGCACATTTAAAGGTACACAGAGTTGCAAGCCCTTAAATGGCCAACATTTCCTATCATTATCTTCTCTCGTTAAAGCATGTGTTCTTCACACAGACAGTCTCTGAAGTGCTGAACTGATTTTAGCTGACTGCATTGGCACAGTTTGCTTGTAGGAATTCATTCATTATCCCAGCAGCCAGCACAATACACTTTGTTGTGGCAGTTCTAAGTGGCAGAAACTTGGTAACTGTCTCCAGTCAGTTCCTAACTCAGACATGATTTAAACAAATGTGTTAAAGCAGAATTTTTTCCAGTTTGTTCCATTTTCTTTTCTCACTTATTCTTCAAAAAAAAAATATATATATATATATAAGAAATATATATATATAAGAAATATATATATGAAAAAGAATGAGTGGTAAGTAACCAGCTATGAAAGAAAATACACTTTTGCATGATAAACTGATTTTCAGGTATTAAAAGAAAGACCACAGTATTATATGAATGTAGTGAATTAGAATTAAATTTTAATAAAGCAATTAATATTCTACGTCACAAAATCTAGCTTGACATATTTACCTAAGCCAATCTGAATTATTAAAGGTATAAACGTGACTTTAGAGCTGGCTAAAGAAGAAAATAAAGGATTATAATAAAGAAGAAATATTACATTGGAAGAGTCAGTGAATGAGATTGCAATTGACCTTATTGAATATTTCCATCTGGAAGTTGTAGTATAGACAGCACAGATGAAATTCTGAGCAAGAACTGAATTGAAAAACATGTTAGTACTAGCTGGAAAGTGAGGGGCTAGGGGAAACAGGTTATTTTTTGTTTCATTAACTGCAAATCTCAGCAAAAAAAACCGTAATTTTAGTCAGTGCAAAGGAAGAAAGAAATCTATGAAAATTAGTCCAGCACTAGGCATTTTTGACAGCAAAATAGATGCAATCCTACAAAGTACACAGGTACTTGTGAAGCTGAATGAATGAACAAATGAACGCATGAGCAAGCACTCTCTGGCTGTAAAGATGTACCAAAGATGAGATGAGCCTTATGTAGGCAGCTGTGTTGCAGTAAATCTTCTGGAACTTTTTGGAAACTAGAAGCTGCTGAAAAGAAAATATATATGATCCAGTTATAAGCTAAAATAATAGACCTAAATATATTTATCTTGGAGAATTAGCAAGTAGAGATGTGGCTTAGTAACAGTACATATATAATTGACAGGTAAGTATATGAACAGTGAAAAGGAACTTTTTAGGGATGATAAAAGTTAAGAATGAAGATAAATCTAAGAATGAATGATTTAGGTTGGTATCTCAAAGCTTTCTCACAGGGAGGAAAAGTCTGCAAAGAAGTCAGAGATGTATTAAATTGAAGGCTTTAAAGAGCTACCATGCAGATGAACAGAACACTAAGACCAAGACTTTAGAAATTACATGCTCTAAATCAGGCCTCTCCATGCATATTTAGCTGATAAGCCACATTTATACATTTTTCTGCTTGTCAGTGGTTGCTTTTACTTCAATCCAACCATGGAAACATCACTGCATTTTCTCACCTATAGTTGCTCCTTCCCTCCCCTCTCCCCACACTTTTATCAGCGAGAAAAAGACATTAGTATTTCTAGGCCAGAAAATACTGGTTTTGTTCTCTGGTCTCAACTCTTGAAAATCTGCAAGCTGGAACAGCAGAATGTGTGTCTGAACAAAGTCCCTCTTACAGATTCTCCACACCGTCGAGGTTGCCTTCACTCAAAAACATGCAGCTGACGCCCGCAGTATTCTCCTGATCCTTATACAGTTTTTAAAATTGAGCTTTTCACTGTTATCAAGGTAGAAAAAAAATGTATCATTTTATTCATCTGCATGCTTTTTATATAACAATATCAACTGAAAGGTTTGGGGAATTTTAAACACTTTTGCTAAAGTTGCCCTAAGTGCCCTATTGAATTGATGTTGGAAGAGAGTTTAAAAGCGGGGCAAAGATTGGTGCTTGTTCTCTCCACTAATTGATTTTAGCTCCCCATGTATCTTATCATTTTATATCACTTAATATCATTGGTGATGTTTTCTCTACCTTAAAGCAAAACAATCAGCCATTGTCTTGTCCTAAAACGTTTGTATTGACAAAACTTCCAAAATAACATTTTAGTATCTCATATAAAAACATTATACATTTATTTTTAAATATTGAAATTATGATTTTGCTGAAACTTCAATTTGCTTTTTAGACTAATATATCTGAGGTAATTCTTACTTCAAAATTGTTGCTTTCTGACTTAATACAGGGAAGTATAATCAATCACCCAAACCAAGTCAAAAATGACTATGATTTGCAATGAAATCTTGGAAATCCTTACATTTTCTGAAATAATATTTATTTTTAATATCCTGAACAACATTTATTTCAAGTGGCAGAAATAAAAAGCCTTGGAGATATATAGTAGAAGAGTTGAATTTCAGGAAAATGTGGCTGGAACAGATGAATGAAAATAGTGCAATGGAATTAAGTGCTGAGAGCTGCAGTAATGTGATGCTTCTGATTTTTCCTTCTATAGACATATCTTGTAAAGTTTATAAGCCCCTGCTCTGGACTTTTTTTTGTTTTCAGGCCTGTGCTTTCAGGCTCCTGTCCTAACTCCAGGTGAAGGTAATGTCAGACTTGGTCTTCTTGACATACTGGTTTCCACCCGTGTGCACCCACACATCGCACAAGCGCACACACATGGAGCCACAGTCAAGATTAAGATGAGATCAAAAAGAAATTAAAATGACTGAAAGACTATAAACAGATTAAGCTTTTTTTTTTTTTCTCACCAATGACAAACACATCCTAGAACCTAGAAAAGAAAAGTTATTTGCAGCCTACAAAAGAGTAATGTCACACTCTTTTATTTTCAGTCGACTATCTCATTTTGGGGAGGAGGGAAGGAAGGATCCTCCAGCTGTGCTTCATGTGTTGCTTATTTTGTTCTCCTTTTTGCTAAGGCTGAACACACACAGCAGGACTTCTGGAATGACTGTCCCAGTTGAGTAGCCTCTGCTTTTCTAATGCAACTTCTGGTGTTCCTTCATGCAACTCACTGGATAGGATCTAATCCACCTTGAGTATGATTGTATTCTCCAAGTTGCTCCTCCTATCTCTTTACGAAACAAAAGGGTAAGCTGTTTCTTGGTGTTCATATTAAATGAAGGGCAGCTGTTTTGTAAGCACATTCATCCTCCTGTGCAGTGGTATTATACAGCCACCATACAGATGGTTTCCCAAAAATCTGATAGAATGCATGCATCTACAGCCAGAAACTTGGTTTTCATTCCTAATGTTAATAGAGATGCTACAAATTTAAAATCTCTCCAGTTCCAGAGTACCACTTCCCCCCTGTACAAATAAATGACTCTGAAATCTCTTATGTATGTGTAATACCCTACAATAGGAATAGTGTTTATTTCACATGATGTGATGAATAAATGCAGAAGTATTTGACAAATGCTAATGTAATGAGAACCATGTAATATCCTGGCATAGAAGACTCACCATTGCTATTAAATACTGGACAGCCAATTGCAAAATACATTTTTGCATAGATAAATTTGCCAGGAGTGAACAGCTCTACTAGAAGCATAATTATAAACAGAAGTATTGCCTTAGAAGGGAGGGCAATGGAAAATAATCAAAGCTCATAAAAAGCCACGTGCATTGAAACTACACAGAACTTTTAAAGCAGTGAAGACATTAAATGTCACCACTAGCAGGGTGTACATGTTAGCCCGATAAAAAGCACACACTTGCCTGCAGCCCAGTGAAGTGAACAATGTTGTGAATTTGGCAGTTACCTCTGTGTTGCTGACAAGGTTCACAGCTAATGTCTCCCACTGCAGTTCCCACTGAGCAGTGAAATCAGGAATACAAGTTGAGGTGAGGCCATCTAGCACTGAATCCCAGGAGGCTGAGAAGTTTGTTTACCATTTCAAGAACCCAAGTGTCCAAAGGAGCTGCAGCCTCTGTGCAGCTCCCAGTAATTCAGTATAAATTCGGCTATTCTTCAACAACACTGATTCGAAAAAATTATTCCAGAAACACCCACTTTCAAACTCAGATAGAAATTAAGAGTTGGAGCCTTGGTTTGCACTCTTCAGGAAATCTTACAGAGTTATGGCCTCCTCTGTGTCACAGGCGCTAATAAAGCAGTCTTTCACAGATGCATCTGTTGACCAAATGTCTGAATAGACAGTGTTTTCCATAGCAAAAGGATGCTTGGGTGAAGTATAGCAATGAAAGCAGTAAAAATGTGATCATCTAATGGTGCCAGAATAACTACCAGTAGAAAGAAACACCTTAACCTTCCAGAAATAAATGTTTATTTTTATATGCTTAGTTTGCTGAAAACAACATATTGGAACAGTAAAATTCTAGCTAAATCAGCAATAAACCCCACATCAATTTTTCCTGCAAGTAGAAGAAAAAACAACTGTCACCTATGTTATAATAGAATTAGTGTCCAGTTTAACATATATCCATAATAAGAAGCAGATTTTCACATATTCTTTCCCAGTGTCCATGGCTTTCACAGAGCTGCACTGTTTCATGTTTCCACAAAAGGAATAAAAATACATGTTCTTTTTCTTCCGTATAGGACATAAGTCTTAAAGCTGTCAATCTCAGATTATGTCTATGTGGCCCTGCCTTAAAAAGATCAAGCTTCCACTTGGGAATAAGGCACCATACCTTTCTTCTCAAACCTTATATTTTGTCCCATCCTTCTAGGATGTCCTATGAAAGCCCAAGTTTAATAATCCACTTTCTTTCCATTTATGCCTTAGTAGGCCATTGGAGATGACTTTCTCTGATTGTCTTTTGAAAATAAAAGTAAACAAGCATACACAAAAGAGCGATTCCCAAGGAAAAATGTGTTTCACATGGATTAATGTGCTGTGAAATCGCATTATGGGCAGAAACTTTTGCTTCTTTCTGGCCCTGAATGATTTCCATTTACAAAGCTTTCATAAGGAGAAAAGGTGGAATTTGCAGGCACCTTAGCACACAGGGTTTTTGAAACAGGAAAACAGTGTTTTTTTGACTAATTGCCTTATATATGAACAAAATCCAATCACCATTTGAGTTATAGAACCTTTTTACATTCCTGCAGCAGTGGTAGACTTGGAGGACTCAGGTCTCAAATGCAGAGCACATGTTCCTGTAGGGCATGAACTGAAGCATGAGATTCGTGTTGAAAGAGAAATAGATATTTTTTTCCCTTGTGGGAGGAGAGCAGCTTAAAGCACTTTTTTGACTCATTTCCTACTGCAACCAGGGATATGCACTCTTGCTTGTAAAAGCTATATCACTGCAGTTGAGAAAATTGTTTCTTCTGATTCAGGGTGTTGACCACAGTGAAGAAAGCTTCAATTTGAATATTTTGTACTGATCACATTCCATGTCATCTGAAAGCTAATGCAGAAAATTCCCTAGTATCTAAATATCAAACATTATCAGCCAAACGCACCACAACTCCCTGACTACAGTCAGGACAGCGAGTGGAAAATGTGATAGGTCTCATCTGACCAGGAAGCCTGACCCAGTAGAGATGGAGTCTCTTTAGGTTAACCTGGGCTGATTCACCTTACAGAACCCATTTCAGGCTTAACCTAAAACAAAATATGTTTGGGTTTTTTTTTTTTTTTCAGTTTCAACTGAAAGTAATATGGATTTTGCTTTTTTTTTTTTAATGCAAAGCCAAATGTTCTGTGGACAGATAACATTTTCATTAAATCTAATTAATGAATATTGAGTAGTTTGCAGAAAGCTTTAGTCCATGCACTTGTGTGTGCATGAGGAATGTAATTTGTTCAAGATTGCTTGGTTTTTTTCCCCACTTCATCAACAGCCACATAGGGTTTTTTTAGCACTTGCCATCTGCTCTTAATTAACAGAAGCAAACAGTGATTAATAGATAGATTCTGCTTCTGGTAATAGTCACAAGCTGTCAGTTTACAGGTGCGATGAAAAGTAAGAACAGAGAAAATTGATTTCCCAACTGGGACAAAGTTCTTTAGTTCCTTGTAGCCCAGTTTATGTGGCATTAGACCTCCACTGGACTTGTAGGTTACTATTCATTTTTAAAGCTGAACACAGGATTCTACTTCTCTCCTTATATAAGTAAACAAACTGCTTGAAAAAGAAAAGAAAATGTGAACCCCCTAAACTAAGATTAACACTATCAAAAAGGAATGCTGAGAAAAAAAAAAAGACAGAGGTCTGTGGAAAAGAACATGGATGAAATAGAGTAAAATAACCTAAAATGGAACAAATCCAGGATTTTTACTGAAAAAGCAGGCAGAATAGCAAAGCATCATAAATTTGAACATTTTTTCAAGGATGTGAAAAGCTGTTTAATGGAATGTACCTGTCAGTGCAAAAGAATACGTGCAGTCTTAAAATCATGCTAGTGCAGATTACAAAGAAAATTATGAAACCTAATTGGCTAGCCAGCATAGAAATTCAAAAGTCTATAAAAACCCACTTTCTTATTATGCAGAAGAGAGGGAATTGCTATAGCACTGTTACTACAGTGTATATTGTAGCAGTGTGTAACTACAGTCCATATTGTAGAACTGTAAAAAAAGCTTATATTGGCTGTGCACTTTTTAGGGGAACAGTAGAGAAAAAATATCAGAGATCTTCAACAATAGAGCAGCTGTGGGTTTTGAGCTTTGGCTCTTCATGTCACTTGTAACCCATCTAGTCAATTATTCTCCTCAGATAGATGTAAGTCTTCAACTTATTTCAAAATTGGTAATAAAATACTTGCTAAAAGGTAAGGAATTTTAGTAATTTCAAGAAGGAGGTAAGAAATTTACAGACAATCCTCTGTAGATACCCATAAGGTCCTTTGTAGATGGACAATAAATTAGGCCTTTCATAAAATCGTATAATAGTTAGGGCTGGAAAGGACCTTAAGATCAACAAGCTCCAAACCCCCTGCCATGGGCAGGGATGTCTCACACTAGACCATGTCACCCATGATAAACCTTAAGGGTGTAAACTGTTGGGTTTTTTGGTTTTTTTTTGTGCTTGTATGAAAATAAAACCTTTCAAACACTTTTGTAAAGAGTGACAATATGTAAACAAGCATTTAAAAACTTCTATTTTTCAAAAAAAAAATGCTAGACCTAAAGCAGTGCCCTGCTGAATCTTTTTTTTAAACTGATACATTCTTCAATGCATTTTAGATTTTAAAGCATATATTTATTTTAAACAAAACAACAAAAACAAAAAAACAAAAAAAAAAAAACAAAAACCAAAAAAAAAAACCAAACACTTTTCCTAAGGAGTTTCTGACCACCTCATCCTTGACAAGACCTCCCCATCAACAATTAAGCTAAAATAAAGAGTTACAGTCTCATCTTCACCAGAGGCTCAGGTTGGATATTAGGAAAAAATTCTTCACAGAGAGGGTGGCCAGGCACTGGAACAGGCTGTCGAGGGAAGTGGTGGAATCGCTGTCCCTGGATATGTTCAAAAACCATGTAGCTGGGGCCTTCCGTGATAAGGTTTAGTGACGGCCTTGGAAGTCCTGGGGTAATGGTTGGACTTCATTTTAGAGGTCTTTTCCAACCTAGCTGATTCTATGATTGTATCTCTGTACAGCGGTTTGGGGTTCATTTGTTTAATGGAACAGATGTGGTATTTTACTGTAAAACTTTTCTGCTTTACTGGCTGTTTGTCATTGCACGCCAGTGGAGAGAAAAGGGTTTTTTAAGAGGGGCAAGAAAAGAAATCTTATTATGTAAGCTGTATAAAAATATACCTTTGAGTAATTTGCCTACCTCCATGATTTACATCTTGTCTGATCCATATATATGTTATTCTAAAACCAACCTAAATAAATTCAAAAGAAACATGTAAGTGTAATCATGAAGTTCTATTAAAAAGTGTTTTGTGCTGACAATGAAAAATAATTACATTTAACCTTTTAGATATTTATTAAACATCTACTTCCTTAATCCATAGTTAATAAACTATTTTAGTCCTCCTTAGGTGTTAAAACTTCAAAGGAATTTCTGAAAGTTCTGGAAAATATTACCTTCTCTGAAGAATTCCAAAAAGCATCCAAATTTGCATCACATCTGAGATTTTTGAAATATTTCCATGAATCCTACCCCAACCCTGCAGAACTTCAGTGCATATGTCTAAATTTACAGATTGAGGGACAAAGTGGGTCTGAAGATTCATCTATTTTTCCAGCTAGCACTCTCTCTCTGCTATTTTTTATTGCCTTACACCGTTAGACCCCCATGATTATGACAGAACAATTCCCACTGTCTGTTAGGTAAGTGAAAACCAGCCCTGAAGTCAGTGGGACTAGATTATGTCGGTAAAACTTACCATGTATACAGTTCATAAAAAAATCAGTGTCCCAGGGAGTAATGCAAAA
>JASSUY010007502.1:0-11775 GCA_032466535.1 Forpus xanthops
CCAACCCGGCCTTGAACACTGCCAGCAATGGAGCATTCGCAACTTCCCTGGGCAACCCATTCCAGTGCCTCACCACCTTTACAGGAAAGAATTTCTTCCTTATATCCAATCTAAACTTCCCCTGGTTAATTTTGAACTCATTACCCCTTGACCTCTCACTACAATCTCTAATGAAGAGTCCCTCCCCAGCATCCTTATAGACTCCTTTCAAACACTGGAAGGCTGCTATGAAGTCTCCATACAGCCTTCTCTTTTCCAGGCTGAACAGCCCCAACTTTGTCATCCTATCTTCATAGGGGGTGCTCCAGTCCCCTGATCATCCCCGTGGCCCTCCTCTGGACTTGTTCTAGCAAATCTATGTCCTTTTTATGTTGAGGTCACCAGAACTGCACACAGTACTCCAAGTGAAGTCTCACAAGAGCAGAGTGGAGGGGCAGGATATTCAAAAAGTATCATAAAAAACACAGCACACTTCAATCCGTTACTCTAATGTAACACACCTATGGTATGATGACTAGTTCTCTTTAAGGTGCTACTGGTTGGGGCAATGCACTGTAATTAAAGAATTAAATTATAGCCAATCTGAAAGATTGCATTATCTTGAAGTAGTGTAAACCAAAACCAATCATGCTGAGTAACTAATAGGCTGAACAAAAATTATCTGCTGCTAATTGAGATGACATGAAGACATGCAATTACAAACTAATTGCTAATGGACTTTTCTTTTAGAAAGGTCTTGATGCAGTTCCTTAAAACTGTGATTTTGTTGTTAAATATTTGCTTGCACTTTGTTAATATCTTGTTAAAGAAGGGAACTTAAAGCATTAAATCCAGCACATCATGATAATACTTTGTTTGTTTCATGCTAGATTTAATTGCACATACAGTGTATGTCATAGGACAGAAGTTTTGCTAATAAGCTCGCCAGTATGTTGAATTCACTCAAAGTGCTAAATTAAGTTTAGAATCCTCTTTGCCGGCTTTGATCAAAAAGGCAGGTAATTAAAACTTGGCAGTAGAGCTATGAGTGAAATATTGTCATGTTATCCCTCAAAAAACAATATAGAATACTGCATAATAAAAGCTTACTTTAAGTCTTAACTTTCTGTTAGTTTTGATTAGTGTGACTCTCAGTTATCATACACACCTTTTCCTATAAAATAAAGACTTTTAATTTGCCCTCTGTCATTATAAAATATTTGAGTGCATTTACTGGAGCAGATGACTAGACTTCGTGTCCTATGAATGTTTATGCATGAAGATGAAAGATTTCCCAAATGGTGAATGGCTTTTTGTAACTTCAGTCTCTTTTGGGGGTAGGGAGATTTTGATTCTATCACCTTCATCTCAATAATTTTATACAAAATTAAGAGACTAATTTCTTCAGGTGCATGGACTACTTCAGTTGGTTTTTTATTACCTTCCAGGGCTATAGAAAAAGAAATCCTCAAATATTAGTACAGACACACATTGTTACCTGACATTGACTGACATTACTCTAAAATGGTTGTTTTCTAGCCAGCACACAAAGACCTTAAGTATAACCCTGGAAATTATAGGCATGTTCTATTTTGTGGTGCACAGACTATGGGGTAACTGTTTACAGTCAGAGCACATTCCTGACATTTCTGGGAAAATCTGAGCATTTTTGATCAGGTTTTGTCAGACATGCTCACATATGCAGCATTTATTTATACATAGACATGCTGTATATGTCAACATTTACACATGAGCCAAAGTAGCACATGTTTGATAGCTCAAAAAACACAAAGCTGTGAGTCGGAAAGGATCTTGTCTTCTATTTTTCTTTGAGAAATTTGGAAATTAGAAATTCCAAACTTAGAGAATTTGAGTTTCTCTGTCTTACTTTTATTTACTTTTATTTTTAAAATAAAGTTATTTAATCATTTTCTGTTCTTGAAAGAGAAATTCATATGTATGTGTATATATGATCAAACATAATATATGAAGAATGCATTCTTAAACTAAAAAGTTTTTTTTGCATGGTTCGAATTTTTGGTCCATAAGATGAAATATTTCAGCTCTCTGTGGCAAGTGAGATGGTACAATCTGGCTATGAGAACCATTTTAAGCAGCAACAGCATAAAAATTCAAAATAAATATATTCTGCCAGTGCCCGTACCAGCAGCAAACTCTGCTTTTCAACAGGAAAGTCAACAGTAATGAAAATAGTATTTCAGCATCTGTTGTTTGGTAGTGCATCATGCGGTATTAAGAAACCTGAGGCCCTATTTTTGGCCGGTAAAATCAGGAAATGTCATAGAATCATAATGTCTCCCATCGCTGTTCTCCCTTTAACCCTGACCCACAAACTCTCTATTGACTGCTCACCTGTCCCCAGACAGAGTTCCATACTCTCCAGCCTATCCCTAATGTAAATAGTAACTCCTCCTCCCCACCTGCCAGGCCTATCTTTTCTAAAGAGCCTGTAACCTTCCATTCCAACACACCAGTCATAAGAGCCATCCCACCATGTTTCTGTGACGCCTATTATATCATACCCCCGTAGATGTGCACCCGTCTCTAATTCCTCTTGTTTGTTCCCCATGCTGTGGACATTTGTATAGAGGCATCTGAGTCGAGCTCCAGTTTAAGCCAGCTCATTGGCTAGAGGATCTGGAATATCTCTGCACTGCTCTGAATATTTATTATAGATTCTGGCAAGTGACCAGGTGTGTTGGGATGGAATGATGCCGCTGTCCCCCAATACATATAGTTTAAAGCATCCTTGACCGGTCTGACAAGCCTCCTAACAAATCCACTCTTCCCTTTCTTTGTCAGACCAGCTCTACCAGCCCCCAGTAGACCTGGCTTTCTAAATTGAGTCCCGTGTTCTAGATAGCCAAACCCCTGACTATAACACCACCCTTCTTACCATTTATTACCCTGGCCAATCCTCCTAGCCTTTTTAAGGTCCTGCCCTGTATCCTGGAGAATTGACGAAAAGACAATCTGAGCTCCAGAGCTCCTAACCACCTCTCCCAGAGCTCTGTAGTCCTTCTTTATGTTCTCCAGGCTACTACTGTCTATATCAATAGCACCCACATGGGTCAATAGAAGTGGCTAATAGTGGGACTGACAAGAGCAGGCAGCCTCTCTGCAACATCCCTGATCTGAGCCCCTGGTAGGCAACACACCTTCCTTGAGCATGGGTCAGGCTGACAGATGGGTGCCTCTGTTCCTTTCAGAGTATAGCCTCCTATGACTATGGCCCACCGCTTTTTTCTGGCAGCACCAGTAGTGATCTTCTTTACTAGAGCATCAGTTGTTCTTGGTGTGGTTCCTGGTGGGAGTATGGTTCCTCATCAACCCCCTGCAGGACAGCAAAGCAGTTCTGGTAGGAGCAACAGATTTAGGAGGAAGCCCCTTGCTTTAATTATCCTCTTCCTCCTTTTTTTGTTGTTTTTTTGCTGTTACTGTTTCTCAACTTTCTGGGTTAGCAGCCTCCTTTCCTGCTTGGGTGACAGTAGATGCTTGAGGCCCCTGCACATGTCAGAAAAATGTTTCATATTCACTGTGCCTCCTGTTTTCTATTGTGTCTTTGGATAATGCAGGAAATAAAAAATCAGAGATATTCTTTTTCTGATAGATAAAAGTAATTTTTTGAAGAATGCTTATGGAGTGACAGTGTATGAAACCATGTTCAGTTCCTGCTTCTCCATTCTACTGAAGGGACATTTGTCTTGGTCTTAGAAGTATTTTTTCTTTGGTATGAAGTTCTGTTTTTGCAAGTATGTGTCTCAAGGCACATACATTGCATGGCGTAATCCTTCCTGGCAGTGGAAAGGACTGTACTGCTTTGTGTAACATTTAAATTCTAAGCTCTCTGATCCTCAAAAGGAGTAAATGAAATGGCATTCTGAGAAAAAACAATGCCTGGGACTCTCAGAAGAGAATAAAGACAATGTGGTATCTTTGATTAAACAAACATTATGATATTTAAGAGACTCTCCTGAATATTCTCCTTTTAGGGCCTTGCTGTTTCGGGAGCCTTAAATGATTATGAAAATCCTGTTCCATTACAGCTGCTGATTGATGTTCAGCAATGTAATCTAAAAGAATATGTGCAGAGACCTGTTTCCTTTTACAATTTTCTACTAATATGATTTAGAATTTAGATAAGTTATATAGGTTTTTTTCTTTTTTATTTTGTTCATCACATAGCCCTTCTGTCTCTCCACTTATCCTTTGACTACCTTTTCACTCATCATTCTCTCATCAAAGAGTTTTTAAGGGCTGTCCTTGTATATATTCTCTGCATGTTTCTTTTACCTTTCTGTATCATAAAATGGTATGGCTAATGTGTCGGTACATTGCTAAGAATCTTTTTACTGTCTCATCCTCCCTTGTTTATTAAAGCAGAAATGTCCAAAACCTCAACTTAAAAATCTCACAAAAGTAGGATGCAGGAAGAGGTGAACTGAAGTTGGTTATATATATCAGCAAAACAGTTAAACCTAGAACTTTTAAATAGCATCAGTGAATTAAGCCACCTTTATAACCAGTCCCTGCAAAAAAAAAAAGATTGGTGTGTTTTCACTGTAACAAAATAGAATAGCCATGTGGATACCCACAGACCCTGTTAACATTGCAGTTTACAATCCATGTCAGAGCACACCATGGTAGAAAAGCACGACTGATAGAAGCTTTTAGGTAAGCACCCAAATTGATTGCAGATGAAACAGAATGGATGCCCCCAAAAGGATCACATAGCTGTACGAGAAATATCTAAATAGATACTTGCATATATATATATATATATATATCTTGGAGTTTGTAAGAATCCAATTGGTATATGTACTTTTCAAACAGTTAAACTATAATCTGTTTTCTGAATGCAGCACTATTGTTTCAGTCAGGAGTGTCTAAATTGCTCAAGATCTACTGCAACTCTATCCAAATCGGGGAATCTGTTCCAAAAGACATCACCTCTTTAAGCTTCTAGTTTCTGGTTTTAGCACTTAACTACACCATCCAACCCAGTCTTCTCAGATGCTAGCCAGCAGTCGCCAGCAGTCTCTTGAATTATCTTTAATCAAACCTCTGAATTCTGTCTGTGTTAGTGAATAAACTTGGCTGCATTTTTCAAAAAACCCTAAAATTTGCAGGAAAGTAGAAACTACTGCCTCTCAGTTTATCGTGTCATATTACAGCAGGATAAAAACTTTCAGATAACCTCTCCTGGTACTCCTGTCTGTGAGTGATGCTTTGCATCTTTTGTTGCTTGGTACTCTGTTTCTGTTTCAGATTGATTGTTTCACTCCTTCCATTCTAAGAAATATTTTTGGCTTTCATCAAAAATGTCCAGTATTTCAAAGAAAGAACTGTTCATTTGCCAAGCATAAATTATTGAAACTTTCAGCTTGACTAGGTGCCAGCATTGGGAGCATGGAATATTAATCTCTACAGTTTACTTCTTCCCAGTTGCCTAATGGATTTCATTCACACCAGTCTGCTCCAGGGAGAAAGATTAGCTCTCATTGCAGTAAATGTAATTTTGCCAGGCTTTTCAGTGATTGTAGAACCAATGTAAACCTATTCACTATCCTTAAATTTTACTTTGCCACAGTCATAAGATTGGCTTGTAAGTGAACTAACAAAGGATAATAGATGCCATCACCCATGTGTAAAAATAAAATATAAATAAAAATAAAAAAATTAAGAATATAGATTATTATATGTAGCCTTGTTGGTCACTGATAATGAAGATTTTCCAGGATTCTTTATAGATGAAGTGTATATGCATATATAGTGACAATCATTTTTCTTGATCAAACATGATAAGCTACTGTTCTGACAACAAGAAGTTAAGATCAAAATCTTGGGATTTGGAATTTTGTCTGGGTATTAGGAATACTGTGTGGAATAAAGTGGTTCCCATATGGCCTATGAAAGACCAAGTGAAATATAGTGGGATCCAAAGCAGCCAACACACCAAGCTACTGAAGTTTTAATTCCCACAGCCAAAGCTAACCAAAACAAAATGAAGGTAAAAATCCGGGTTAAATTCTTACTCAGAGGCGAAAGAAAACCTCTCCCTCTAGTCAGGCTAGATACCACAAACTTTATTTCAGCAAGATAACAGGATTTCTTACCTTATTTTTGAAAAACAGAAATGTGCTAATTCTGCAGCTAATTTAAAAAAAAAAAAATGATTAATGGCAGTCTTGGCTCAAGTCTCACTTTCTCTCTATAATTGTGATCTCTGCCATTTTACAAAAAATCAACCAAAGTGTCAGATGGGGAACTGAACCATTAGAGTAGCAGTTACTGCTTAGATTAATGTCCAAGAGAATGCAGAATCTCCCTTGAGAGAGAATCTCTCTTGACAAGTTCAGCTTGGTTAATTGTCACTGTTGGTTTAATAGAAATACTAACTGAATTTGTATAGAAGTTAGTCCTGGAGCTACTCAACCTACCAAGGAAATTTGAGGTGTGCTTAGAGCTATAATTATAGGCTCTGGGATACTTGGAAGTGAAAAACAGAAGATGATCTAAAAAGCCCAGGCACTTCCATGGCTAAGCAGCCACTAATGGGTAGTTTACAGAATAACAAGATTTTTTTGAGGGGAAGAAGGGGTTCCTAAATTACATTTAAGAATGTGTATCTTTAAAGCTATTTACTTGCCATCCTTCACTTACAATCTCACATAATTTGTGAAGTTTATAGAGAAAAATATTTGAGAGACTGATGAGAGGTGTGACAGCAAACTAGTCACAAAAGATGATGGCGTTTATAATTGCTAATGTTTAGGAGGAGGTTGAATAAAGCGTCAATAATAGGGATACAGTTATGCTTTACAGAATACAATTTGTCTAGGAAAAATTGCTTGTATTTTCGTACCCAGCAGCTGTCTACTCTTATAATTTATCATTGAATTTTCCTGTGTGTGACATCCATTCATTTGTCATTGCTACTTCTACTTCTTGTCATCATTTTTGTACCTTTTTTCAGAATCAGTCTTGAATTTTCCTTGGGTTTAACTCTTTCCTTTGTTCCTTTCCTCACATCATTCTGTTCTCCAGGTGGCATGCAATTAGCTTTGATATATAGCTAAATATGCTAAATACTATTTTTTTTCTGTCATGTGAAGTAGTAAATGTTGCTGTCTTCAATGATATTTGTATACTTGCTGAGCTTAAATGACACTTTTATATGGCATTGTGTTTCAAAAGCTTCAATATTTTCCTCATCTTCTGCCATCTGGAGTCATTTTACTGACCTTATTTGATAGAGTGTTATATAATTCCTCAGTCCCAAACGCCTTTTTTATCAAAAGAGACTTTTGCCATTATTTTCCAGATGATATTCTTGGTCTCAAACCCTAAAAATTAAGTAGCAGGCTTGACTGCAACTCCTTGTATTTGTCATTAAATGAAAAATGGCAATTATTAAGAATGATTGGGTTTTTAGTTTCATTTAGTATTTCGTGCAAAATTAAGTATCATTAAAACTTCGCGAAAATAACGCACTCTTCCAGCATGTGAAATACGATTTCCTTGATTTTTTTCATTCATTGTAACTTGTTAATGAGGCTATAATTAAACATTACTATTCATATAATTATTTCTGGTCAGTAAGAAGAAGAGAAAGAGTATAGTATGTGTAGAATTACAGAATTTGTCCATTTAGAGACAAAATTATTGTGAAAAATATATGTGATGTACTTCACCTAATCTTATATCTGTAGGTGCATAGAACTGTCTTGTATTAAGTTTGCTTTATTACGTTGCATTGCATCACTATGGAATGTATTAAAATGCAGAGCAAACATTGGCTAGGATTTTTGCTAACTTTTTCCAACAAAAATGCTGTGGTATCTTTAAATATAATATATGAAATTGGCAGTTTTCATATGTGTAGTGAAGCCCATTGCTATGGATTGTATTGAGAAATACAGGAGATGGATGGCCAGAGACTGAACTGAATCATATTTGAACCTGGAATAATATTTTACTTTTTTTTTTTTACGAAATTTATTCTTCTTGCATGCCATGTGATGACAGCTTGAATCTTGACATTTTTCTGATACTGATATTATCTGTAGGGGAATTGGCCCTATAATTATATGGTCCTCAGCAGCCTGCTTACAAAGTTGAGCATTGTTGCCCGAAAGACGAGATAAGGCCCTGGTTGGTAATGACAGAAGGTAGAGATGAAGAAGAAAGTGGCAGATCTAAAATGTAGATCAGAGGGAAGATCTCAGTTTGCTGGAAAAGGAATATAGATATTATTTCTGTGAGGTATTCCATGGAACTATGACTATTCCTTCTCAGTAGTATCAATACTTGCTTTCCAGAGCTCTACTGTGGGAAAAGTGTTTAAGAAAGCTAAGCAGTTTTGTTTCTCAGTAGCCTTGGCTCATTGTTTGTCAGTAGTTCTAGGAAAAGAGGAGCCAACAAGGAGAGGTGCCGTGCTTGACCTCGTGCTCACCAACAAGAAAGGGCTGGTTGGAAATGTGACTTTCCAGGGCAGCCGTGGTTGCAGTGATCATGAGATGGTTGAATTCGAGATCCTCAGGACAGTGAGAAGGGTGTGCAGCAAGCTCACTACCCTGGACTTCAAGAGAGCAGACTGGCCTCTTCAGGAACCTGCTCAGTAAGATTCCATGGGCTATAGCCCTAGAGGGCAGGGGAGCCAAAGACTGTTGATTGATATTCAAGGATCACCTACTGCAAGCTCAGGAGTGATACATCCCAGCTAGAAGGAAGTACTTCAGGAGGGCCAAGAGACCTTCTTGGATGGATAAGGAGCTGCTGAGGAAGATTCTAGGAAAAAGAGGCTTATAAAATGTGGAAGCAAGAACAGGCAGCCTGGGAAGAATACAGGGATGCTGTCTGAGAAGCTAGGGACCAGGTTAGGAGAGCTAAGGCCTACTTAGAATTAAACTTGGCTAGGGATGTGAAAGATGATAGGAAGAGATTTTTTAGTTACATTGCAAATAAGGCAGGGTAGGGACAATGTGGGCCCTCTCCAGACGGTATAAGAAGTGTCTACTCTGGATTTGGAGAAGGCTGAAGTTCTTAATGACTTTTTTGCCTCAGTCTTCACTAGCAAATGCTCTTACCATACCACCCAAATCTTGAAAGGCAGATGCAAGGACTGTAAGAATTAGAATCTTAGGGCCACTGTAGGAGGGGGTCTGGTTCAAGACCATCTTAAGAACCTGAATGTATACAAGTCAGTGGACCTGATGAAATCCATCTGTGGATCTTGAAGGAGCTGGCAAATGAAGTTGTTAAGCCACTGTCCATCATATTTGAAAAATTACATCAGTCAGGTGAAGTTCCTGATGACTGGAAAAAGGGAAATATAACCCCCATTTTCAAGAAGGGGAAAATGGATGAGGCAAGGAACTATAGACTATAGTCTCACCTCTGGGCTTGGCAAAATCTTGAAGAGAATTCTCCTGGAAGGCATGCTGGGGCACATGAAAGACTACAAGGTGCTTGGTGACAGCCAACATGGCTTCACTAAGGGGAAATTCTGCCTGACCAATCTGGTGGCCTTCTATGATGGGGCTACGGAACTGATAGACAGGGGTAGAGCAGTTGTTGTCACCTACCTGGACTTGTGCAAAGTGTTTGACACTGTCTCACATGACATTCTTGTCTGTAAATTGGAGACGCATCAATTTGATAGGTGGACCACTTGGTGGATAAAGAACTGGCTGTATGGCCACACGCAAAAAGCTGTGCTCAATGGCTCAATGTCCAGCTGGAGACCAGTAACGAGTGGTTTCCCTCAGGGATCAGTGTTGGGACCGGTCTTGTTCAACATCTTTGTCAGTGACATGGACACTGAGATTGAGTGAGCCCTCAGCATGTTTGCCAATGACACTAAGCTGTGTGGTTCAGTTGATATGTTGGAAGGAAAGTATTCCATCTAGAGGGACCTTGACACGCTTGTGAATTGGGCTGATGCCGAACTGATGAAGTTTAACTATGATAAGTGCAAGGTCCTACACCTGGGTTGGAGCAGTCACAGGCGCAGCTACAGGTTGGGCAGGGAAGAGGTTCAGAGCAGCCCTGTGAAGAAGCACTTGGGGGTGTTGGTGGATGAGAGAATGAACATGAGCCAGCAGTATACTCTTGCAACCCAGAAAGCCAGCTGTATCCTGTGCTCCATCAAAACAAGCATGACCAACAAGCTGAGGGAGGTGATCCTCCCCCTCTACTACTCTGCTCTCGTGAGAGCTCACTTGGAGTGTTGTGTGCAGTTCTGGTGTCCTCAACATAAAAAGGACATGGAACTGTTGGAACAAGTGCAGAGGAGGGTCACGAGGATGACCAGGGGACTGGAACACCTCCCGCATGAAGATAGGATGATAGAGTTGGGGCTGTTGAGCCTGGAGAAGAGAAGGCTGTGTAATGACCTCATAGTAGCCTTGCAATATCTGAAGGAGACCGATAGAGATGTTGGGGAGGGAGTCTTCATGAGGGACTGTACTGAGAGGACAAGGGGTAATGGGTTCAAACTTAAACATGGGAAGTTTAGATTGGATCTGAGGAAGAAATTCGTTCCTATAAGGGTGGTGAGGCACTGGAACGGGTTGCCCAGGGAAGCTGTGAATGCTCCATCACTGGCGGTGTTCAGGGCCAGGTTGGACATAGCCTTGGGTGGCATGGTTTAGTGTGAGGTGTCCCTGCTGATGGCAGGGGGGGTGGAAATTTTTGATCTTAAGGTACTTTCCAACCCTAACTATTCTATGATTCTGTGATTCTATGAATGCCATTTTTAGTCCTCATGTCCATAATTATTAAAAAAGAGACAAGAGACAAACAAAAAATCCCCATTACCAGCCAAGTTATTGGTATTGAATCATTCGAACAAGTGAAAGAGAGTTTGGCATGCAGAACTGACAAGTCTCTTGTTTTCTTTTACTGTTTATCTCTTCATTTTAGCCATTATTGTAACTTTACAAAATCAGCCTGAAGTTGCATGCAAGTAGTACAAATGTCGTCCGAGGTACTTGAAATTTCGCTACAAAAGTAATTACCTTTGAAAAAAAGATAAAAATCCATGAAATATTCATGAAAGTGGCACAATGTACCTCATAGTGAAAGTAAGATATTTCTTATTCATACCATGAGACAGATAATATGTTTTAAATCCATAACTTAGGTAGCTAGCAAGCAATGTACTTGTATAACTATGCCCTTTGATTTAATTGTTCCCAAATCATAGCTGAAGACTACAAACTTTGAGTACCAAAAGTTTCAAAAAAAGGGAATTCTTCAAAAAGTTATTTCCCCAAATGTCATTACACATTGAAATACCCCCAAATTTAGGACTATGTGTGAGTTTCTGTCTATAGTTTAAATTGTCTCAAAGTTTTGTACACTAACAGATTGAATATTGTGTTGGCAACTCTTCAGATGCCTGAGGGTTGCAACAATTTGCATATACATTTCCATTATTTTACATTGCTTTTGCATCTATTTGAATTCTCTGTTGAATGCGAATGAAGCTTTACCATTAATGTATTTAGAGTTTTCATCATGTAATAGTGGATGCAAAAAAGAGAAGAAAATACTTTAATATTCATATTTATAATCTTTGAAGCTTAGCCTATATATTTTATCCTTATCTTGTGCTTTTTCAGCTATTAAGGAAACCAAACCAAACCAAACCAAAAGACATCTCAAAACCCAAACCTGCAAAACATGGCTGTTCCTGTCATGGTTTCAGCAGCAGCAGTCATTTTTCTTTAAGTAGTAGCTGGTGTAGCACTGTGTTTTGGATTTTCAGCT
>JASSUY010007503.1:0-71984 GCA_032466535.1 Forpus xanthops
AGCATCTCTGTAGGCCCCCTTCAGATACTGGAAGGCTGCTATGAGGTCTCCATGCAGCCTTCTCTTCTCCAGGCTGACTAGCCCCAACTTTCTCAGCCTATCTTGTATCTGCAGTAGACATTTCCAGGACTTTTTTTTTTCCCCCACTGCTAATGAAAATTACAACCTCATTTATTTTCAGAGTCACACACAAATAATGCAGTTGAACATCAAAACCCCAGAATGCTTTTCTGAAATTCTGGTAGAGACAGTGCAAGGAAATTGCTGTTGGCAGCTCATTAGATAATATATTCTTGTAAGTGTACTGTAAACTCTGTGCTTAAGTCCATTACGAGATTGCTTGTATCTCTTTCTGTCCCAAGAAGGGGAGACACAAATGGTTGGCTTCAGCTGGGCCTGAACTGCAGGCTTCTACTGTCAGGTGAAAGGAACCCTACCTTAATGAAGCTATAAGAAGGGAATTTGTTTCACCCTAGTACCCACACATCCACGAATCCCTGCTGACTTTGCATCTCCATGGATCTTTGTGTTAACTGGAGAGCCATAAATGAAGGCAGTGCTTCTGAATGTGTTTCTTGATCACTTTTGTGCTTCTGCCATGTAAAGCTTAATGTTTTATATTGGATCATAATGTTCAGATGTATTTCATGCTTCATGTCAACCAACCTATTTTTATAGGGCTGCATTTAATTCGTAGGATATTTTATGGCAAATGATGTTTTAGTAATAATATCTTGTAAAATTTTCTTTTTTGCATTTTAGCTAGATCAGCATTGGATGCAGCTGCGCGTTGTGAGTATTCATATGCATGTGTTACTGCTGTGAGTTGCTTTTGCTAATAACAGAAAGACTGTTGAATTTCATAGTTAAGAATGTCTTAATTACACTGTAAATGCAATCAGAAACTAATTTTTCTCTTTCCTTGATTTTTCCTAAATTTCTAGTGAAGTCTGGTTTTTTTTTTTGTCAGCATTTCACTTGGAGTTCTGTCTCATGGCTTTTAATTACATGCCAGAGCAAGCAGCACTATGAGAAACAAGAAGCAGAGTAAGGATGTACTGCAGGAGCCTAAATTATTTTAAGCTTCTGTGAAACTGTAGATGAGATATAGTTTGTTGTTGCTCTTTTCCTTGAATTTCTTCAGAACACTGTTATCGTTCTGTTACCCTACCTGTGATGTTGTCTCTAAACCCCTGTTTTATTTAATTTTCAAAGCTACAAAACCTCCAAGATACAAATGTGGGATCTCTAAAGCTTGTCCTGAAAAACATTTTGCATTCAAAATGGCAAGTGGAGCAGCGAATGTAGTTGGACCTAAAATTTGTGTAGAAGATAATGTGTAAGTATTTTTACCTGTTATCTCTAGGTATCTCAAATACTGTCTTGGATCACCTTGCCCACGAAATCAGTAATTTAAATGATTCTTTGTAGTTTGTTTTTTTTTTTTTTGCCAACAGTTTGACCAGATGAAAAAATTATATTGTGTTATAAATTTATTTCTGAAGCATGCTTAATACTCTAAATGCAGAAATGTAGGCTACTTTAATACATGCCACGTAGCTTACTCTGTTTCAGGTTTACAGACTTAAGGGTTAGTTAGACTAAGTCAGATGCAGACTTGCCTCCAAGTAACTGGCTCTTGTGCCTCTAATAATTCAGTGAATGATTATATTTTTATTGGGTTACTCTTGATACTTCTGTTGTCAGCTAAAACTGTACTATGGCATTGTCTTTTGAAAGTCATCTTTTAAAGTCTATCATTTCATAATATCATAACATCATTGTCAGAACATATTTTCCACCTTATTTTAAAGAACGATTTCAAAAGGGAAAAATAAGTTTAATGATTAGTAGTTACTTAGTTGTGTTGATGGTAACAAAGTTTAATAATCTTAAAATAATTGTGAAATGAGGAAAGAAACTGCTTGAAACAAAGATTGGTTTTGAGTTTAAATCCTGTATTTCTAATAACTGTCTTGTTAACACCGTATTATCAGTAATACTGTGCCTAGAGAATTTCAGTACTTTTCAGTAATCCCCAAAATAGGAACATTAATATTTATTTTTAGACACTTTGTTTCTTTTCACTTAAGTTGTTCCTGCTCCTTCTCCCTCATAGTGTGCAACTTTGTGTAACATAATCTATCCTCTCAATGTTACATGTGGCACCTCAGAAAAGACAGGATGTTAGCATTGTCAGAAGGAGATTTTTGTTTTACTGTCAATCACACTTAGGAGCCTTTGCCTTGCATTTGCATTTAAACTATTCCAGTTCAGCTGTTTCTCAGCCTTTGCTATGTTAGTACAGAGTGGTTCATATAGCACATATTGCAGTTGGTGCGAATGAATTCTAGAGCAAATGGTAACTTCACTGTGAATATAACCTCATGTAATAAATAGCATAATTAATCTATAAGAGAATGTGAAGTTTTGGTTTAGATTTCCCATCACTTTACTCTGTAAAGTAATTCTGCAAGATTAGTCTTACATGGTCTTAGAGAAGACTATTTTTGTCACTAATTCTAGCAGTTAAGATGTAGTGAGGTTGAATAGCTTCTTTTCCTTCAACTACACACCTGCAGCTGTTTCACTTTGCTTTGTTACTAGTGGAAACATGAGCACCATTCAGATTTCAGACTATTCCCTGTAAAGCTGATGTAGCTCAAGCTTGCTCATTTGTGTAGAAGTGAGTTTGCAGCAGAGCATTACAGTGTAGTTGGGGAGCACACGTAAAGTGAGCATAAGCTCAGGTTTTGCACATACTAACTAAAAGCTGCTAGGTTCTGCTTTCCATTCTTATCACTGATTTTCTTCATAACCTTGGACAGCCTTATGCAGTCTCGCTGCATGGTATTCTTGTTGGTGTTGTAAAAGTTGCTACCTTCTCATTCTGGTTGCAAGGAGTCCACTTAATATCTGTGCAGATGGAAGTTGGTGGTTTTTGGTTTTCTGTGTTTTTTTTTTTTTTTGTTTGTTTTTTAAATGTCTCACTAGTTAACTAAGAAGAGTTTTGTTGTTCCTGTCAAAAAAAAAAAATAGTAAAATCCTGTACTGGATGTTCCACTGGAGAAAGTGATGAAAAGAAAGTCATTGCTGGCAAGAAATCCATTCTTTTAGTACTAGTATGCACCTTAGTGCACATTTATGTGAGTCTTAAATCCAGTAACACTTGACAAAAATCTTTCTGAATTCCTTTAAAGAACTTGTCTATTTAAATGTCCACCCAAAAATTAGATTAATTTTATATTACTTTCATTACTGTACTTGCAGGACATTTAATTTCTCTTTCAAAACCTTCCATATTTTCATTGTAAATTGTTGGAAGAATTCTAGAAGTGATAAACGGCTGCCCTCCTGTGAGAGAACTGTCACATTACAGCCTGCAGTGTTTGACTTGATGCACAAGCTATCTCGTGTATAAGGTAGCATCTCAGAGCTCTGAAAGAACTTATTTCCTCTTCAGTAGCTCTGTTTTGAGTGATATTTTGTGAAATCACTCCTGCAGAAATGCCTTTTTTTTTTTTTTTTCTGATTACTTTGTATTCTTCCTCATGATTCCATGTCAAGGAAGCAAGGACAATTTGCACTATGTTCCTTTAATAACTAGTGATACTTGTATTCATATTTACAGGATTTTTTTGTTGTCTGAAATCCATTACAACTTTTGTTATATATGTGTAAATTTTCAGCATTTAGTCAGCCCATTACTAGATATTTTTTGACTGGTATTTACTTCTAGGGAATTTTGTAGTTAAATGGAAGTTCTTAATTCTTTTTGGTAAGTTAAATGTCCACTAAATTTTACATGAGCAAAGGAATGCATTCAGGACTTCACTGTGTTTTTTCATTTATGTTTTCATTCTTTATTTGCCATATGTCTTTATTGTTCAGAATGGAACACTGAGACGTGATGTGAAAATCATGTGATCAGAGAAGAAATGATGCTCCAGCAGCTAAAGTACTCTGGAATTCCCTACTAACTAGAACTGAATTCTGCATTTCAGCAGAAAATTAAGCCTTTTGTTTCAGAAGTTATTAAATTAGAGTTTTAATTTTAATCAGAATTTTTGGCAGATGGTATAACCTTGAGGACTAACAGGAAAATTTTGTGGACTCTTTCATCTTTCAGTTCTTTAAAAACTGAAGTCACTGCCAAGTGATGGCACATGGCTTCTCTGAACTAGCTAATACTGAGTCCGTTCCTGATAATTGTCTATTAAATTTAACATTCCTCTACATCTTTCGCTTCTGTCTTCATTGTGTGTACAGAAGATGGTGTCAGAGAGGAAGATTTTTATCATGTTTTGGTGATAGACCATTTCTTGTTTCAAGCCTATCACTAATAAGCTAGCATGAGAAGGCTGGTGTTGCAGTTGTGTATGTAAGGATGTCATTCTTCCAAAACATTGCTTAGAATGTATATTCATACATCACCTGAATGTTTGCAGAACAACTATGAAAAATGTTCTGGACATAACAGGGTTGCACACATCTGCATCCCCTTCCTGAGAGGGAGGTTTAAAGAAATCCTTATACGGATGGAGTTCAAGTGTGTACTTGTCATTAATTAGGTGTGCACCGATGTGCTTGCACTGAGGTGTTTTCTTGAATCTTGGCTGAGGACTTAATTTTATGTAATTGCTTCAACTCTCCTATATTTACTCTTACTCCTAGTTTCAAAATCTTAATTCTGGCCTGTAGGCAGAATGGAGATCTTTGCACAGTAACAGTGAAAGGGATGAGGGGGACTAGAAGCTTCCTTTCACTGGAGTGGTGTACCCACCCTGCCTAAAGGTAGTACAGCATCCTAGCTAACAGTCTTGATGTTCCCATTAGCCCTTCTTTGCAGCTCTGAAGGGCTTCCATTTCATAGTACATCTCTTATTTCCAGTTCCTTTGCCACTCTGAGTTTCACCAAGTAATTGCTGTTATAGACTGTGACAGTTTTTTGGGGATGTGTGACTGTACTCCAAGATGATATTCAGCTTTAGGTTGAAGTCCCATTGATGTATTAAATGCTTTCCTTGGATTTAGTTTTCATGTTACAGGTGTAAGTAGCTAACTCCTTTGACTTTATTGTGTCTTATTGTAATGCTGCAATATTGATCCTAAATGCCTCTGTTTGGTTAGCTTTGAAACTTAATACATTCTTTTTTGTCATGTGCTTACAAAAAAGGCTTAAACTGTTGGTTATGTATCTGTGCTAAGCTCAAACTGTTATTTGTTTCAGGCTCTTTAACTGCAAGGAAGTTTTTAAAATACATAATTAGCATTTTATTTATTGTGACACGTTTAATATACACACATAGTTTGAAACCAAGATGATTAAGTGATCAAATGAAGTGGATACAACTGGGGATATTTGATCTGCTGTTTTCAATTCAGGGGTGGCATGAGAGCACACAGTTCAAGGAGACTTTGCTTCATTTACAAGAACGTGGTTTTTCAACTACGCATCTCCTACAGTATGATCCAATTTAGAAATCAGAAGTATTTCACATCACAAAATTGTCCTACTAAAAATAATTAATTTTGTTTCAGTTTAATGAGTGGAGTGAAAAATAATGTTGGCAGAGGAATAAATGTGGCCTTGGTCAATGGTAAGTGACATTTTGAATGAGCATATTATTTTCATTTTCAAATTGCTTCTGAAGTTTGAGGTGAAATACTAAGGGATGGTGAAAGGCAAGCAGGAGGAGAAAAGGAAGTATTCAGCATATTCATACTGAAAGAATGTCAGGTTTTGGCACTTGTACCTTTTTTCGTTTTAGAAAACCAGCACATTTTTGTTTCTAAAAATGTGTAGTAATGTGTAGTGCTGAGGCGACTATTTTTGCTGTCACAGTGGTACATCAGGTAAGTTCCTAATGTACTTATGAAATGGAAAAAGACACAAGATGCATACATGCAGCTACTTTTGACTTTATGTGTTGCCAACACTAATAAAACTGTAGACTAAATTCTTGCTGCTTTCTTTGTAGTGAAACTCATTTAGCAATTCATTTACTAACTGGAAAGACCAGCTCATTTCCTAGCTTGAAATCAGTATATTTGATTAGTCCATGTATGTCAGTCTTGCTCTTCAGTAACATCACGTTTTATAATTGTGTTCAGGATTCTTATCGTTCATTAAGACAAGTTTACTTGCGTGTCACCTGGAAAGCTGAGCTGAACGTCAGTACTGGCAGCTTTGTCCTTTGTCCTTCCTGTGTAGGAAGCAATTCCTTACAGTATTGAGATAGCACTTTGACATTTCACTGCGCTATAAATTCATGTAATTTCTGTGCTCAGGTTTACATCATCTAAAGCATAACTTCAACAATATTTGCCTAATCCTATTTTGCCCTTCTGAATTGTCTCAATCTGTTCAAAATAAAAATAAGTACCTTCATGTTACATAGCTGCCAGTCTTTCTCTCTGTCTTCCAAACTTTAAGGGAATGTATGTATTAAAGAAAACTGTCTTCCATCAATTGCTGCCTTTTTGAACAGCATAGTAAAAAAAAAAATTACTGTAAGATTACTGTATTGTCCACTTCTATTTGTTTTGGATGTTTAAATCAACTAGGACTTTCCAGGCTATAGCAAAACATATAGTGTCATTTTAATCTTTCTTACTTTGTGTGGAATCTGTAGTTATGCTATTTCCAAGAAAACAACTTAAAAAAAGACCAATGAATGAAGTGAATTCTCTTTATTGGTTTTAGAGACTGTGGGCTTTTTTTGTGTCCCACTTGAAGCAAAATTAGAAGCTTGCATCTTCTCTCTTTTCCTTTTATGTCTTCCTGCACCTTCTCAAAGATTATTATGCTGTTTAAGGAGCAGTCTTAATAAAAGATAAGAGCTCTGTATAATCGAGTTACATGGTGTCTTCTGCAGCGCTTTCTCCAAGTTACTAAGAGGAGTTTGGCATGTTGTCTTTTACAGTAATTTTAGCTATATTAAATGGCATTATATCTTTTTCTCCAGGTAAAACAGGAGAGACGTTAGACACTAAATTCTTTGACATGTGGGGAGGAGGTAAGTGCAGTTACCTTAGCTAGTTAGAGGCAAATGTCTCTTCTGTTTGTTTTTTTTTTTTTTTTTTTCTTCTCTCCTTCCTACTTCTTGCAGGCTCCATTTGCTGTTGTGGTTTAAGGTGATAGCTTGATGGAGTCCTTCACCTCTACCTTTGTAATTGTGAGGAGAGTGTAACTTTAAAGAAACACAAATAGTTGACATGGGAGGGAACGGTATGGTTAATCAAACACACTTGTTCCCCCAAGTAGTTCCCAGTAGTTATGCCTGTACAAAATATGGATGAAACTCTTTCTATAAAATGGAGTTCTCTGATGCATATTATATTTCTCCCAATTAGCATCTTCTGATAAATTTTTAAGTGCATTTATGAATATTCTTAAAATAGTCTTTCCAGAAAGCATTGCAGGTGTTTAAATATGGAATGATTGCTGGTTATTAAACAGTTTTGTATTCTCTCTTCAGATGTGGCTCCATTCATTGAATTTCTGAAGTCTATCCAGGATGGAACAATAGTATTAATGGGAACATACGATGATGGTGCAACCAAGTATGTCACTTAAACTTTTAAATGCCATTTTATGCTGAAAATGTATTCTTTATCATATAATCACTTGATAAAATTTTGTTAGAATCATAGAATGGTTGAGGTTGGAAAGGACCTTAAGATCACCTAGTTCCAGCCCTTCCACCATGGGCAGGGGCACCTCCCACTAGACCGTCTTCCGAGATGATGGGTTTGAAACTGTGTTTTCAGTTTATTAGTTTTATAATGCTGGTGTGATTTGGGGACAACAAAGATCAGATTAAAAACTACCCAGGTGTAATGGGTTATGGACATATTTACATAGAGGACTGTTAGGTGTATACTTCTGTGATCTCAACAACGGAGGAAACAGTAAATTAGACCAGACCCTTGAGTAGAAATACCACAAGTGTTTGAAAATATGAAAAGGACAGACATTAATAGTCAGCAAGTGCTATATCAGTACATATAACTGTTGTTTTGCTCTTCTGAGAAAATTTCTTAGTGCAACAAGACAATGTGGGGCATACAATCAGAATAACAGACTGCTTACTCATAGCTGTGAAGAATATATTTATGTTATGCATTGTACTTTTAAATCACACGCTTATCCTCCCTTGTTCCTGAAGACGCTGTAGGTTTCTAGCTGATCTCCTAGAACTTGTCTCTGCTTGTCTTTTTTTGAATGTATGCTGCTGAGGGTATCTGATTTTGGGTATGTGCTGGGTCTTCTATTGCTGATACCTCATCCTGTCTTATGCTAGTAAATTCAGATATGCCGAGATACAGAAATAAGATTGTGAGGATATAATCTGGTGGAAACTGGTCTGTACCATCCAGCACTTTTATCAGATTGACTCCAAGACTGATCTCAGTGGTTACAGGGGTACAGAGACCATTCCTAATAGGCCTTGCCTGTATCCTTCCTTTTGAAGTCTGGGAGGTTACTAAAGTGTGCACCGTATACATTTTGGCCTCAGTGTTTGTACTGTTCCATCCTAAAGCTGTTTAATTTATTAATGTAGACATAGCCTAAGAGGTTTTAATTCTCTTTAAGCATTATCTTCCAACCTTCCCTTGGTCAGTTTTAATGGATGATAAAAATTACTGTAGAATTTGTATTGTAATCTACTTCTCACTTAAGTCATCCTGTCCAAAGAATTGGTTTTCACAGTAAAAATGAAGAGGCACTATTTTTTCCCCCACTTCTTTATTGTTTTAATAATATTTAACTTTTTTTTAATGTGTTCTGTACCTTTTTTTATGTATTTTTTGTCTTTTGGTTCAATGTGTTAGTCACAACTCATCTGTATTTTATGTAGGAGCATCTTGCCTATGGCAAAGTCATGACTCTGCAGGGTGCAGTATTGTCTGTATGTTTGCTGCCGAAAGGAGAAGAAAGCAGTTTAATGTTTCTTTATGACAAGGCTGGATCTTCTGTCTGTCATTACATTAACTTGTTTGTTACTTTTTTCTTTTTCCTTTTTTTTTGATAAGTAGAGTTAGTATGTTTCATTATTCAGTCACAGTTGACATTTGTGAAAGCTTGCAAGCTTTCAAAGATATACCAGCTAAACAAGAAGGTGAATTTGTCCCATTTGTGCTGACATCCAGGAACTGCTGCTTAGTAGGGATGTTACATAATTAGCCAAAACTGTACTGCTGGTGTTTGGTGTAAACATAAATGCTAGTTCTTGAAAACAATTTAAATTGTGAAGAACCAGCTTTTTTAAAAGTTTGGGGTTTGGGATGTTTGGTTTTTTACATTTATGTATAAAAGCTGTCCACATGCTCTAGAAACTTAGAATCTGAGCTGTGCAAATTACTTAATAATTTTCATTATTTTAGGTGAGCAATACAGCTATCTCACTAGTTATAATTGGATGTTGTGTGTGTTGTTTAATAATCAGGTAAATATATAACTGAAAAGAAAAAAGAAAGAACACTTGTTTGGAGGTTTTGGCATGATAATTTATAATCCTGCAAAATCATTTTCTCTTCCATACTGAAATTGTCCAGCTCAGGCCTAAAGGCACTGAACTGTGTTGTGGGGCAGCATGCTGAATTTTGCATTAATTGGCCCAATTAGACAAAAACTTCTTTCTTATATTTAGGTAGTTCTTCTGATCTGAAATAACTTCTACCTAATTTAGACTTCAGCTTGAGCCTGCAAAACAGTGTTTACTTTAAAGGCTGACTTTTTTAGTTGCTTGGAGAATTGCTAATGTGACTTGAGAGCTATGTATAAATTCTCACAAGTGTTCCTGGCTTTTGTTGGTTACTGATAGGTTTGTATGCTGTTTTCTTGAGATTATAATGTTGGGGGCAGTGCTCATTAGATCAGGTGATTTCCGAGCTAGAGTTATCTGATTTTGAAAGATAAAACTTGTCCAATATTGACTGATTTAGACTGTTTAATCAGATTAAAGCTGAATGGTCCATAGAACAATGAAAAGTGTAAGGCAATATGTTTTATTCACATAATGAACTTCTCTGTTCCTTTCAAGGCTTAATGATGAAGCACGGAAACTGATTGCTGAATTAGGTAGCACATCTATTGCTAACCTTGGCTTTAGAGACAACTGGGTCTTCTGTGGTGGAAAAGGAATCAAGACTAAAAGTCCATTTGAACAGGTCTGTGATTCTATAACTTACTGGAATTTAACAGCTTACATTAATAAAGGTGTAGCATGTTTTATAAATACCATGTGTTTGTTCAGGATGGATGTCTAATATTGCAGTAGTGGTACACAAGATTATTTTCAAATTTATTCTTTGAACAGCCTCCTCCTTTTAAATGTATGAAGATTATTTGGTGATTCACAAATAAGAAAAAAATGTTATACAAGGTAGATCTTATTATCGCAGTAACTAGATCATTTGTCTCTTTAATGAATCCAATTAAACTGAAGAAGTCAAAACTTACTGCCTAATGCTTGTGTTTTAGATGCCCTGACAATAGTAGACCTCCAACAGATAAGTGGTAGTCAAAGTGTTGGTGTTCCCACCTGTTTGCTTTGCTCTTCTGTCAAAAATTAATGATACCAGAGTGAAATTTGTGAAATAGAATGTATGTCCACACTTTAGCTGTTTCAGCTGAACATGTGCCATGGTTCTCTTTAATTACTGGTAAGATAGCTTTGCACTGGGAGAGTAAGGACGACACATTCTCTTGCCAGCTTTACAAGGGAGTGGGAACGAGTGCAGGAGCAGTGGCAGACTCTTGGAGGCAGCAGTGTGTTACCTGACTGCAGATGGTTTCTTGGTGGAAAAATAAACCCCTAACTTTCAAAAAAGGCAAACATTCAAAGTTAGATAATGTTCTTTAGAAACTGCCCATTTGTTTTGAGTGCCTTGTACATTTAGTATCCTTTTTTATTTTTTCTCTAGTGTTTCATGTTTTAATGCAGGTAGTCCTTTCCTTGCTTGTTTCTCTTCCTAAATAAACATTCATAATAAATCTAAGACATGTTTTCCCAGTATGGCTTCACTGTTTTTAGTATGCACCTGTCTGAGCAAGTTACATGAAGTGGTGAATACTGATTGTTATATTTGATACAAAGCACAAGAGTCAAATAGCCGTGTCTTCTTTTTGTCTGTAGCTTGAAAATAAGTAAAATGTCTTTTAAGGCTGTAAATTAAAGCAAAAGAATAAATGAGTTTACATTAACGATAGATTAATGTTCTCTATTTATAGCATATAAAGAACAACAAGGACACAAACAAATATGAAGGCTGGCCAGAAGTTGTTGAGATGGAAGGCTGTATCCCTCAGAAGCAAGACTAAATGAAAACAAAGGAAGGGGAGAGAATCTGGAAGAAAATGCACTTTCTGCTATTATTAGGGAGAGGGCTATGAAGGAGACTGTACTGTAAATAATATTTTTAAAGCATGCAACCATCTTGTCGGTGTGTGCATGAGCACTGACATTTTGGATATTTGGATTATTTATTGCTAACACACTTAGAACATTTTGTAAATATGTCCAAATAAAAGAAACATTGAATCATTTCTATGCAGGTTTCTTAAAAGCACAGTATTTAGTTTTCCTGTGGTAAATAATATCTTGCAGATCAACTGGCTAAAATGGCATATGCGTATAATAAGCAGATCCTGACAAATGTTGTACTGTCCTCTTAACAGAGTAATGTTGCTGTGAGTATGTAAGCTTTGTGGAATATTGTAGATTTTAGTGATAAGTTAATAAAGAGCTTTATTTTTTTTTTTTTTAATCCTCTGCCTCTTTAATGGCAGCATCACTTTCTATTAAAGCTGTTTGGTTATTCTGATACCAAGTGCTCCAGGAACTTCTTTTGTAGACCCCTGTCAAAAACCAGCACAGGAAGAATACATGATAGTGTAACACAGATAAGCCTTGAGAAGCACAATATAAAATATTTTTCTTAGGGGAAGAACAGAAGTAAATATGTAAATAGTGTGCATGATAGCAGCTTGGAAGGTTCTGTACTTCAAAATGTTTGCTTCTAGTCAATGTTTCAGGGTGCACAATTATGTGCACCTTTACTGCCTATGTTACACTTAATGTGATCTGAGGCAATTTGTTCTTCCAGTGAGATGTTTGAGAAAGCATTGTGTCTTGGGTTGTGTGACATTTCAACTTAACTGACAATGTTTCCTTCATCCTTTTTGTTCTTTTTTTAATGGAAAGTACTGACCAAGTTGAAGTGGCCTTATTCTTTAGCGTGTACCACAGCTGTGAGGGAATGCTGCTTGCCTTGGAAATTTCTGTTTTAAGTAGGGCCAGCTTGAACTTTTCCTGAAACTGAGTTAGTGTGATATACCTGATGGTGTGGGTATTCACAAAATAGGGGCTGGCAGAAAATTGGGTGTACTGTCTTGGAGCTTTATGTTGTAAGTTCTGGTTTAATCTTCACAAACTTCTAGCTAGTACTGTGAGGCAAAAGGTGCAACAGATTTTTGAGGAACCTACAGTGTGAGTTGAGCAGAGCAACTTTCAAACTACTATTATTGTTGATGTCTTCCAGGACAATTCTGTGCCCTAAAAATTTCAAGCAATATTGGGAATTACCTTGTGAGTCAAATTAATAACCTGTGATACCACAATAATGCTGGATTCAGAGTTCTGTATGTTTAGCTTGTTAAATAATGTGGTTTTCCCTCAAGTTTAATGTAGAACAGCAATAAACTGCACCTTATACAGTGAAACTGCTTTTGTTAAATCTCTCAGATTTTTTTTTTGTGTAGGAGGACATGTCAAAACAATGTATCTGCTTTTCTTAGAGTAAGCCCCTCTGTTCTTATCAATTGGAAAATAACTTCTATTTCATAATGTTAGACTATTATAGAAAACAGTTTAAGACCTGGAATTGTCAGAGAAATACCATTTTGTTTGGTGTGTATGCCAGTATTGGTTACACTGCTATCCAGAATAGTATCAAGATTTTGAAGTTACTTGGCAGGGACTTAAGAAAGAAAAACCCATGTTTGTCTGTATTAACAGTTCCTGTGGACTATTCTTCCTTTCATTCTTTTGGTTTTGTGTGCCAATGAATATTTCATCTTCCATCAAATTAAAAGGTTTACATTTCTTCTACAAAATTAAATGGTGAGGGAATAAGACTAAAGGCAGACCTCTTTTAGCCCTTGTAGCTTTTAAATTTGTGCCTTTTTTTTTTTTCAGTGTAAATTAGATAGATCGTGCCTGTTGCCTTATGACAGGTTATGTTATACCTGTGACAGGTATGAAATCACAAAGCTATCACAAAACTTGTAAACATTTTTGAGCAATAAAATTGTAGGATTACTTTCATGACTTCTTAGATAACTTGATTCTTGTGATTTTTTTGATGGAAGTTCTCTTTTTCTCAAACCCATGTCCTCACAGCTTTATCATGCACATTTAATGAGACTTTCCAAGTAAAATAAAAAACTTCCACTGAAGTGGGTGTACAGTGAGCTCTCCTTGCTCTAGTTCATCATTGTGGTCTGTTGACTTGCCACAACATTTGATCATGCCAACTCTTATGCCTTGAGCAGGCTAGTCACAATATACCCCTGCTGAAGTAAACTTTCTGATGCTTACTCTTCAGAAGTGAGACTTGCCAATTACCGTCATTTAATTTGACTCATCTGACCTCCCTGATCTCTCCCACAGCTGGTCCTAGGAAGCAGTCAGTTGAAAAGATGAAGACATTTTGTACAGTTAGCTTTATGTGGGAGTACCCATGCATGACAAGGCTCCAGGATGTGTGTTTTCCTATGCAAGGCAATGGGAGCATTTGCAGCATTTTGCAGGATTGTTGAGAACAGAGCAGTGAAGGATGGAAAGATAAAACCTGGGGGAGACATTTACCTCAAAAAGTGCAGCTGTGAAAATTGTGGGAAGACACAAGAAGGGTATAGCCTCACTTTCACCAAGGAGAGCCTAGCTGGGATGCAAGCCACCTGAAAACTACTTAATTGTAAATGGCAGCTCTCAATTGCTGTACTAGTTTTGCTTTATATGGATAAGAGGAGTCTTAGAGAAGCTGACAGAGGCCTCTACCTTGACATACCCTCTGCATCTTTACTACTGTCTTTCATGATCAAACTTTGTATTCTCTATTTCTCTGGAAACAGCAGAGCCTTTTACAGCTTTAGTTTACCAACTGCTAGTTTGAAAAAAAAACTTCCTTTTTCTCAGCATGTTTTGCTTTCCACATATCTTACTGTGGCGCTTAATTCCCTTGAACATTGGCATGACTACTAAATGCTTGATGTGTACGTAATGTCTCCTAAAGTGTTTGGATTTTCTGCAGTCTGAGTGTTTTTCAGGAATTAGTGTATTAATAAATAGAGGCCAGGTGGATAGCTTCAGGAGGGGAAATAAAATAATACTGCCACCATTAAGTGTTGACTGACTTAACCTGTGTAAGGGCTTTAGTTCCTCAACTGACTTGGATCATGGCTAAGGTGGATACCAAGCATGGGACTTTTTATTGATGAAATCCAACTTAGCATTATGTCTGTAAGGCCAGGCTAAGGCTATTCCCTAGCTTAATTCAAGGGGCCTGGCTGAGAAAATTGAACAAGAAACCAGGAAGGCTGGATGGGAACTTTGAGGCCAAAATAGGAAGGTACAAGAACAGCTCTCAGCCTGTTCCAGTGCTGCTCCAAGGTGTCAGTGGTTCCTGAGGCTGAACTAGGGACAAGGGACTCTGCCTCTTATCCTCTGAGCAGTGTGCCAAAAGGGCACAAACATCTTGTCTCATCCGTCTCCTGCTGCTAACTGCTTGGAGGTGAAAAAGTGAACTAAAGCAAATGAGAATGTACTCTACTTGAGATGTTTCATTACATTCTGATTATCTTAGTATTATCTTAACCCCACTTTCAGTTCCTCCTTGCTGCTCCTGTAGTCAGCACTTTCAGCCTTACAAACAGGACCTAATGTATCCTTCACAGTCTCAGGTTAAACCAGGTTCCTCAGATACAGTGCTTAACTACCCATCCAGGTAGGTTGTCTCATGTACCATCCAAATCTTTGCTGAAAACTGTGGATTACTTTTTTTTCAAATTAAAAATTGGTGATTCTCCTT
This sequence comes from Forpus xanthops, assembly GCA_032466535.1. Taxonomy (NCBI): domain Eukaryota; kingdom Metazoa; phylum Chordata; class Aves; order Psittaciformes; family Psittacidae; genus Forpus; species Forpus xanthops. The sequence goes on from JASSUY010007503.1 coordinate 15,100, forward strand.
TTAGATGTTTTGTGCATTCTTCCTGCCCCTATCTTTTCCTTTCTAGAATATGCAACACAGTGCCTTTAATCTTGCATACATCCTTTTTAAGTGGCTCTAATCTGTAACCACCCAATCCCTCAAAAAGTTCTATTCCTTTTTTAGGGTGGTGTCCATAGCAGGATATAGCTACCTCATTGACATGAAAAAAGGCACTCCCAGATGAGAAAGAATCGTGTCTCCCCTTTGAGCTTGGTGGATGGCAGTGGGAGTGCTGTCTTCTGTGGAATGTAGTCTGTGAATGTTTTTTCCTACCAAATTCCATAGCAATCCTCTCTGACTAGTTATCTTCCTCAGCCTTAAATGTTTCAGCATTGTCTTTATCAGCACAGCCTTATGTTCCCAGATGTTGGCAGCTGAATCATCCTTCCCATTGGAGAACTTGGTGGATAATATCTTGATCTCTGGCTTTTATATCTTAGCCTGAACACAATCTATGTAGCTACACCTTGTGTTAAGTTTTGTAGTGTATTAATAGATAGAATGAACATTGTATGTTTATTATCCTTTAAAGTATGTAGAAGTGAAAACTTTCAGGGCTTTAGAATATATATAGAGAGAGGTAGGGATCAAGATAGAACGCTGTAATGGTCTAGTTGCATAGTCTGTGTAAAATGCACAGAAATCATCCTCTGGGAATTTTCTGATCTCTGGAGGAGCCCAAAGCAGCAGGTTAATGCTGTTCCTCTTGTTGATCTTGCACTACAATGCAAGAGGTTCAGAGCTATTTCTTAGTGTTGCAATTATCAGATAATCAGCAAATAAAAAAAAAAAAAAGAAAAATAACCCAACATGGTTATTTAAGTGCTTAAACTTCTATTATCCCAAATGCAGTCTCAGCAGAATACTGTTCCATCTTTCCTTAGTGCAGTTTGGCCCTCAGTGACCGGAAGTAAGGAGGGCTTTTTAAAGAGGTTACTTTCAGTTGTACTGCCACAAATTGCTGATCAATGGAAAATGTGCCTGTCCTGCAGCATCAGTCCTTCCTTCTGTACATGGCCTACTTGTTTTTCTGAGAGGGCTCCTGTATTAGCACATTTTGAGGGATCATGAAACTTCTACAGGAGGTGTCTATAGCATTGGATAACCCCCAGATTTGGGTTCTGCCTAGATCTCTCGCATGGAAATCACTAAAATGGGTTTTATGTCACTAGCTGCTTTGTTTGCAGAACTTCTGTCAAACACTCTCCATTCATGCTGCTTGAGTTTTGGTTTGGTTGGTTTATGTTAAAAACCTGGAGTTTTCAATGCACATGAAGTGTGAAACCATAGAATCATAGTTGACACTGACACTGACACTGACACTGGCAGCACAAACGGCTCAAAGAGTTACTACTCCTGGCCACCTCCCTGACTTCTTTCTGCCATGGACACAGTTTGCTGCTCTAAACTGGGCCAGATCTATTAGTTTGAGGAGTGTTTCTGTGAACCATGTTGTTAAACCAATCCACAGGTGGTGTTAGGGCAGGGGGCAGAGAGCCTGAGCTCCCCCTCGAGTAGCCTGATACTACAGCATAGAGCTCCAGAATCAGTAAGTATAAAACTTAACCACTTAACTCTCTAAGTTTCAGGTAACTTCTGAGTTTATCCCATTGGCATAATCAGCAATGACTAGCCAGAATTGTATTTAAAAACCTAAATAGCCCATATGAAAATGGAGTTGAATAGTGTCTTGCTATTGTGTTCCCCTGCACACTGATTCTCCTAATGATGTATAGGTCCTCCAAAAACTCATTATGTTTAACATCAAAATATTATTTAGCACATACTGAGACACAATAGAGTGTCAAATTAATTTCTTAGATTATGGGGCAGATTGGTCCATGCACAAGAATGGGACATTGTTTCAGCTGTTAGCTGCTTTTGTGCTAATGAAACGAGGCACAATGTACCTTTCAGCACAGGGAATAAATCATCATCCACATAAATAACACTGCAGTCTGGTTTTAACCCCTAGTAGATTGTCAAGCTTTTTCCTATAGAAAACAGAGATGCTTGTGAACTGTGTTTCACTTTGTTCCACAAAAAAATGCAAATTTTCAGGGCTTAGGGGCAAATGATTGAAGAAATCTTGCCCAATCAGCAGTTTCAGTGTTTTAATTGTACATCCTGCGTCGTGTACACTTAACTTGATACAAAAAAATGACAACAGGATTTCCTTGAAGTAACAAGGAAACATCTCATTTAAAATTACACTATATAGCCATAAACATAGCCAGACTGAGAGGAAGATTAAATGGCCAAACCCTGAGATGGGTTTGGCCAGGATTCAGAAGGCATGTGACCCTACGTTGTACTGAACTTTTCTTTCTCCAGTTCAATTAGTGCTTCTAAACTCCATGTCTGTGTCTGCCTTAACTCTCCTAGGCACTTTATTTGTTGCATCTCTTTGCTATGCAAATGAAGTGATGGCTCCCCTCCACTGAAGGCCATCCGTTTACAGTCAGCCCTGGCATCCAAATTCCAGCCTTGGCCAGAGGAGTCACCAGTCAGTGTTATTTGCTAGCTGGGAAATAAGTTGCAGTCTCATGTTCATATCTGCCATTGTACTTTCTGCACTGATACAGAGCTGATACAGCAGGCATAGAGGTTTAATTCCCTTTTCATTCTCCACTGAGTAAACCATTAGTTATTTAACATATCTACCTGTGGAATTACACAGTTGTCAATTCAGTGTAGCAGCAGACTCTGGGACAGGCATGGGTATTTTAGCACTAATTACCTGCAGCATTAATGTGGAGTTCACAGGCACTATATACCCTTCAGGATGAATTTATCATTTGTGTGTGGGGAAAATGTTTGACTCCCAGAAATAGAGACAGCAGGAGCCCATGTTTAGGAAATGGAATTGTAGTCAGCTGATTATTTTACTCTTTGCCTGTCCTTGAAAAACTCTGATGGGCTCCACAGCAGGACTTGCCCTGTAGTCACTACTTGGATTGTCCTAACCAGTCAGCCTCAGTTGTCAAATCAATGTGGGCTGAGAAACAAATGCAGGTGACCAGGTAGCCAAAGCACTAGGCTGACCATCAGGAGACCCGGCTGTTATAATTTCATTTAAGCCTAGGTCTGCCACTGCTTTTGAAAATGCCTTTGAACAAGTTGTTTCTTCCCAGGTTCCCATTTATAGTCAGAATACTACTAATACTGCTACCCCCCCTTGGGAATGCTCATTGGATGTATGGGTGTGAAGCCCTGATTCTCAGTGAGGTGTTATCTGTTGTCTGCCTGTGCCTGTGCTGATTCACTAACAGCAAAAATTGTGCAAGTGTGTAAATTCCTAAAAACTGCTATTGCAAATCCTTGCATGAAAGGAAAATTAAAGACATGATATCTCATTCACCATTGTTATTGCTGCTGGATCTGGGCATTCCAGGTCACCTGGCAGCACAAATGGGATACTGTCAGGAGAGGATTCACAGTTAGCATTTTTGTCAGGCTATCTAGAATAAATAGTAGCATTTATTCCATTCTAATACTTGCTGATATTCCACCCTGTGTGACAGCTACCATAAGTTAGAGGGCTCAGACAAAAGGCACCTCATTTGGCATGAACATTGCCACAGTGGGATGATCCTTTTACATGTTTTTAGTAACTTCAGGGCAGCAGTGAGTTGGTGTAGGTTCAGCACTGTACATAACCCAGCCTTGATGGTTTTGACTGATGAGGAACTACCCTAATGTCAAGTTTGCTGTCTTGTGAAACCTCATCCTTCACTGACATCAGGCGCCTCAGCTCCGTCAGAAAACTCAGGCAAAGTGATGTCCTTTTAACATCATTTCCTCTGAGTGACCAGCACTAATTGTTGCTGTTTACTTTACACATACATTTCACATACTTGTCATTCACTAAAAAGTGCTGCCCAGCACAGAGGCATTTTGACAGCACTGGAGGCTACACATCCGTTTACTACACATCCTTTGACAAGGGATCTCCAACAGGCAGGGGCAAGATGGTGTTCTTCAGGGGCTGATGCATGCACAGATAAACTGGCATGTCAATAAACTGACCAGCTGTATTTCTGCAGCAACTCCTCTCAGTATGTCAGCACTTTGGCCAACTATACAACTTCACACTTAAAACATGCACCCAGTGCACATATATGCCTGTTTTCAAAATAGCATGCATCACTTTCACATTCAGAAGACATTACAATTATCCTTTCTTCAAAAAGTAAACTTGTGGCATTTTTCATAGGTTTGCTACTTTTCACAAACTGCTGCTTTGCACATAAAAGGGTAGTGTGAGGAAACGGGGCTGAGATAAGACCTCTCCCACTCAAACTGTGGATTTCGTTCCATTTTTTTCTAATCTCACTTGCTCAGATAAGCACACACATAGCTACCTTGAAACAGAAAGGATGTATTATTGCAAAGCTATAAAAGAGTATTATAAGACTACGTTTTAAAAGGGTGGGAAAAAAAAAATCCACCCTATTAAACTGTGTGAAATTCATCCTAATGCCATATGCCCACAAGAGTAGCTGAACCACATATGTCATATGTAGGCTACTTTTTGAAAGCAGAGTCATACTATGTTACAGATGGTTCTCCCTCTCTTTCTCACCCAAGGAAAGCTATTCCAGGGTGGAATAAATACTGCAATAGATATCAGCTAATTTCTTTGTCCTTGTGATGCTACTACGAAACTATGTTCATATCCTGATCCCATCCAGTATCGCATTTACAGATGCTACTTACCCAGAACTAGTTGTATGGATGTGATTTAGCTCAAGCATCAATCTCAGCTGTGACCGGTAAAGAGAGGGGTTCATGCTCAGTTTTGCTTCTGCTTCCCCCTGCAAACCCTTGATGTTAGTGCAGCAGAAGAGCGACCAGCAGCCCCTCACACCACATGCACTTGCTCTCACCAGTGCTCTGCCTTTAGTGCAGAAAGAGTAATACCACCTCCCACAAAAGAGCTTTCTTCAGCTCCTCCTGCTGCTGCCAGTGAAAGCCTAACCCATTACCTTCTTTCCTCAGCCACTGTAGCTTTCGTAAACGTGGTGGGTTGCCACTGCTCTTTACTGTCTTTTGTCATCTTTAAAAAAAATAAGCTTTCCCCTCACAAAACCAGGAAAAAAAGTCTTTTATTTACAACGTTCTTGAACAAAAAGATTTTTTTTTTAAGTAGATGACATCTCAAAAATAAGGCAGCACCAAAAACTGGATAGCCAAGTAGGCAAAGGATATCCTGATTGCACCGGCTGCTTCGCAGCTCCCATGTCTCCCTTCAAACCCACAGAAACAGCCTGCTGAGGTTTTTCTCCTGGACAAATCCCTGAGGCTCAGGAGTCCAGGACCATTTTCTCCCCATTACTTACCCTGCCAGAAGTTAAGAAATACCTAGAAGTACACTGACAATTTTCCTTACTTTACAGATGAGGCATGGGAGAATCTTTATGTCTGGTAAAAGCTAAGGTAGTTTTGAGATACAGACTGAGGCAGCTTCAGGAGATCTTTGGTCTCCACACTAAAACCCTAGTGGCTGGTTCCTGCTGGAGCCCCATGCAACAAAATGGTGGAGACCTCAACACTGAACTCAGTGGACATATGTCTAGGAGCAGTCTTATGTAGGGCACAGAGGCACTTACCTCTGCCAGCAGTTTGATGTAAGGCAGACTCAGAAAGAGTGAGAGGTGGTCTCTACAACACCTTCGTATCACCAGTAACCGGGAGCATGTCCCATTCATTCTGCTGATAGGTGCTGTGGCACAGTCTCTGGGTTTACTTTCACTGATAAGAGACGGGAATATCCTTGGCTTATAAATTTCTTCAGGGTCTTCCATCAGGATATGTCCTTTCCATCTAAGTTTTCACAGGGAGGGTGTTAAATCTCCCTGTGACAACAACTGGCACACAGCACCCTTCCCATAGAGAGCAGCAGATTTTGTGTCCTCAGTATGATTATCTATCTGGCTAGGTCAATGGAGACAGACTGGCCAAATGTGGGGGAGAAAGAGCGAAAAGAACCAGCAGATAAAGAACTTTGGTTGATGAACTGGTGTTCCTAAGGCACTCCACATAAGGCAATGAAGTTACCACAGCACAGTAGATTTTGTTTGCTTCTTCCTGACCTATACATCCATTAAAGAGTGACAGGGAAACTGGTCACAGTCTTTCATAAGAAAATAATTGACAGTAAGGAAAGTAATTCCTCGATGCAACTTTGAAAGCCTCAACTAAGATGTCCGAGGTGATTTCTGTCTAAGAACTGTTAGTATCAAAAAAGCTCAGGGACTGTAGACCCATGCAAGTCCCTCTGGTATCAGTGGGAGTTCTGCACTTACCACTAGAACTGGGATTTCACTGCTTGTAAAATGGATTGAAATGAATAAAAATGATATACAGAGTATTAATTGATCATTTAGAAAAATCATAGTGTTTCTCATCAATGTGCATTAACTACAATAATTATAACTATCCTGATGGTAAAAAAAAGAGAACATTTACATAATTTGCTGACTAATTTCCTGCTTGCATATGCAATTAAAAATCGCTTAAAGGCTACTATAATAGTAACAAATATCTAACCAACAAATGTCAAAGGCTGTAGTCTTATCACATTAGTTTTGGAAACTTTTACATAACTTGCATAATTTAAATATTTACAAAATATAAACTTTCTTGTCTTATCAAAAATAGGTCTTTGCACATTTAAACAACAGAAATCCTTTTACATGATGCTTTTTAAACCTGGCATTAAATCATTGCATAAAAATAAACAACCTTTTACAGCTGTAAAATGAAGTTGAGATAGCATGTAGAAGTGGAGAAGATGTTATCAATGACAGTTTAAATATTTTAGTGGTGTGAGTCAATCCGTGAAATGCCTTGTGCATTGAACTTAGGGTGCAAACTAATGAGAAGCTCTAGCATCGGGTCCTATAAGAGAAAGTAATGCTTAGAAAACCATTTCACTTTATAGCAGATTTCTTTGGGATGAATCTCACACGGTTATTTGTGAAGATGACGGTGAACCACCAGCGAGATGGTTGAACATGGCAGGTTGTTGCATACAGTCAAACAGTGGGCAACCAACTGACTCTCATACGGCGTGTTCAGATACTGAGGATATGCCTGCAAAGGATTTTATTTCCTTTAAATACCAAACTGCTTTTCTGGCCATCCTCAGACCTGTCCTTTGTCTATTTGAAAGACAACCTATGAAAAATCCCAAGGCACACCACCCATGTTCCTCAAGCTGTGCTCCAGCCTCTCTGCTCTGGAACAGCTTGCTCCATGCCAGTGGACCCTTCTCCTCTACATAGGCAGTGCCTGCCTCTTGGCAGTCATGCATGTTTCCCAATGCCAGATGGTTTCCTGCATGTTATGCAGAAGACAGCTTTCTGAACAGTTGCAAAGCAAAGGTTTTATGGTCAACAGCAGAACATTTCCCCTATCTTTGCATTTCTCTCTAAAGCCTGCAGAAATGAACCATCTGGTGGGTCCGTCTAGCCCCAGTTTAAAAAATACAGACATAAGGATTATATCTAATGTCGATATCTTACATACACATGTATCTTACACACCCTTCTACTCTTCAGTCTCTGACTAACAAGATCTTGAGTTTTCTCCACTGTACCTACTGACTTACATGGATCTTCAGGACATTGTGGCTATTAAAGACTTGGAAAGTTCAGTGTCTGTCCCTGCTTATGGAGTTACATGTTCAAATGTATCATCAGGAGTCCTTTTTTGTTGTTTTAGCTATACCTGTGTGCAGGCTGCTGTTGTCTCAGTTGCTCTGCATATGCCAAATGCTTGGGCTACCCATTGTTTGGTAATACCCATTCCCCCTGAGGCTGATCCTCCTGCGATTCTACGTGGCAAGAGTAAGTGCTGCCCGAGCGGCAGTTGTGTGTACCAAACAGTGCAGGATGGTTGGTGTGTTCTCTGTGCTTATTTGCAGGTGTGTACATCGGTCATGGTCTCGCATCTCCGGCAGCGCACATAGCAGCACCACACAAACTTGCACTCACACCTCTCCACGTGCCTGACGACATGGGTGTTGTACCCACGCCCACAGCAGAGGAGGTTGCAGCCCTCAGGTCCCTCCGAGGTGCGGTTACATTCCCTTCCCTGAGTTCCAGGTATCCCCAGTTTTTGGTCTTCGACACAATAGTTGGGTGATTTGTTCACATACAGCAGGTCTTCTTTCCCAATTGGTATTTTTCGTTGGCTTTTCTCTTTCCTGCGTAGCTTTTTTTTCAGTCTGTCTGATATTTGTATGCTGTTTTCATACTTATCCTTTAAAAAACGTCCAATCTTTTCAAAGGAGGACATTGTTTTCCAACAAGTTTTCACAGCACAGGACCCAGAAACACCATGACAACGGCAATCCACTGACATCAGCTTTGCTACAGCCTGAAAGCAAAACAGAGAACGACATTTGGATGTGGTGCTTTGTTCATTAAGAATACTGCCTGACATCTCATAGTGTTACAGCTGCCATTGCCATTTCAGTGATGGAGAAGCCAAAGCACAGCAGGATATATGTTAGAAATCAGGTTTTCAACTCCAAAACCCCACTATCTTCAGAAGTGATCTACACTTGCATTTTGCAATGGCAATTACATAGCAATAGCAAATCATAATAATAAAAGCTTGTATTTCCAGCTGACTTTTCAATCTGAAGGCTCCTAAATACCTGAAGTGGCACGTCCTGTGTCACACCTTCCACTGCTGGAATGTAAACAGCCCATATGGGGAATAGCAGGAGGGGGAGCAGGATAGGGCAGGTAATGGCACTTTTCCTATGTTCATAAACATTTATTGGGCAGGTCTATGCCATCATTTAAGGGTGCCTTGCAGCTACCATCAACATCACTAAACATTCACAACACAGTATGCATTGAAGGCCAGGGGAATGGCTTCAGGCTGCACAAGTGTGTGATCAGTGTCTCAGCAACCAAAGCAATGCAGCATAGAGACTGCACGCTTCTCAGGGCAGACCTGTGTTGGAATAACAGGAGAATGCCCACATTTCTGAGCTTCATAGGAAGTCTATCAAAGGAGCCCCTATAGTGCAGCAGAGGCGTCCTGAACTCAGTATTCTGGAGTAAATCTCAGATGCTTCTCACTTACAGGATGAAGTTCTGATCTTGTAATATAAGCACACTAGTACTTGTAATATAAGCATACTAGTACTATCATGAGTTTCTAGTGTTTCCAGTTGAATAACGGCTCTATTTAACAACATTTGATATTCATGCTACTATCATAATAGCAGCCATAATACCACAAGTAGTCAATAGTAGTCATAATATCATAGTATCATACTACTATTCATTAATACTACTTTCATAACTTCCAGTGTTTTAGCAAGGTTTCCACAGTTATTACCAACACTAAAATACCCTGACATGGGCTATTTTTCTATGCCCATGCAAAAGTAAACACTGGGCTGAGCAGTAACCAGGAATCTGCAGCCTGCATTAAGCTTTTGCAACACACAAGAATTTTAGCTCAGTTTATGGAAGACCCAGCCTCAAAGAACTGGAATCTGTAAAGAAGCAGCAACTTTCTTTATCTGTGACTGAACTTGAATAGTCAGCAGACAATCCATATACTCTCTTCTAGAATATCTAATAGTTGTAACATTATTCAATTAGGCTTGTGACACATCTCACATTAGAGTTTGTAAAAGTGCACAGAAAAATTGTTACTTGCGCAGTACAGTACAAGGACAAGGCACCATCATTTTTTGCTTTGTTTTACCTTCCCATTAACATATTCTCTGGAGTCATCCTATAGACTCATATGAGCCATTGGTTAAAGGTGTGGAAAGCCCATGTTACCATCTTCCATTTTACTAACATTTCCACCTCTCCCCACCCCTGACCCATATTTAGTCTCCCCAATCAAGGCAATTGGGAAATGTAGCAGAAAGTGTGAATTTTAATTTAACTTACACAATTTTATCTTGAATCTGTTCATGCAGAAAGGCCAATGCAGATTAAAATTATTCTTCTGTGGAGGAACGAGTATTTCTCAAAAAATGGCAAAGACACCACCACCTCCCCCCCAACTTCATGATGTTTATTAAATTTCACCCTAAACCTTCATTTACCCCACAGTTCCCACAAACATTAACTGAGGTCAATCTTTGTCAAACTGCCCTAGGGAAGTAAAAAAGCAGAAGACAAATCTATCTAAGTCCCTCCTCTGTTTTCACCTGAGAAAGTAGTTTCATTTGCCTGTTCTGAAGCTTAATTCTCCAGTGAGATCAGAGCCCTGAAATCCTACTGAGTTCTACAGACCTTATTCAGGACCAGAAATAAACTCAAGCCAAGCTGCTTATTTGTAGCTCAGGCAGTACAAATGCAAAAGTTTCAGAGCTAGTCAGGGCATGGAAAGATAAAATGAGCAGTTTCTATCTTGTGTGTTAAATTGGTGCTTTTCATCACAGGGAATGTGGTCTCTGAAGTTTGGGATAAGTCCAATGTGGTTAAATTCATTGATTTCAGTGGGAGCCGAGGCCTCCTGACATGTTCTGCCTCAAAGATATTGACACAAGCCCAAGTTAGTATTTGCATATAACTCTACAAATGTTATTAAAAATGTACATGACCAAAGTCACATCTTTGGCGAGTGAATAGGACCTATTTGTTGGTAGAGGTTACTACAGAAGCCAAACAAGGCATTCAAAGAATCATTATCAACAAAGAACAGGTGTATGCCCTGACCTAGAACAGCCATTAGCCTTTGCAAAAACAACTTGATGAAGTGATACATCAGTACAGGAGATATTTCCATATGATGTAGATTGCTTTTGGGATTGGAGATTTTTCCCTATCCTGGAAAAAACTTAAGAACATTGCAAAAAGCAGACCCTCACCTTAGAGCACACACAGATTCTTTAAGTGGCAAATCAACTGGCTGTAATTCTTTTAGATACCTATCTTCTCTCCTTCCTAGGCTAGTTTCTGTTTAATAGACAGACTTGGCCTTGTGCTTGTATCTCACGTATCTATCAATAATCTCAAGAATCTATCAATAAGGAAACCACTGGATAGTCAGAATATGCATCATTATGACTGACAGTGACTGAGGCAAACGAGAATTTGAGCTCCAAGGATGAGAAGTCTTTGCTAGAACATAGATAATCTAATAAAATACTGAAGAAAAGAGAAACGTGAGATCAAAAGATAAATTTTACACATGTTCTAAAACCAGAAGGGATTTAATAGTACTTTCCAATTTCTAATAATTAGTTATTTATATAAAGACAACTAACTAGAATCTCTGAGTAGTCTGAAATCACATTGTACTATAGGATTTTTAAGGTTACAGTTGTAATCCTTGCTTTCGCTGCAGTATGACAGGGTTCTAATTAGGGAAGAAACAACAGCAGAAGAGTATACAGTTTGGTTTGAGGAAAGAAGTGTAATTCAATTGTAATAGAATCAGGCATAGTAAAATATGGATGAGGAAGAAGGATCCAGAAATCATCTGGGAAGCACTGGACATGTCTGCTAGGTACTAAGGGTGAGTTACTTCCAGGTAGGCAAGTAGCCCAGCAGTTTATAAACAGGACCAGAAAATGATTTTGGAGTCCCCGGTTGATATCAAAATATATAATTAAAAATACAGCATATATTAGCAGCAATGAGTGATCAGATGAATGCTTTGATGTGTTCTGTTTAAGAATGATTTTATTAGGGAATGTAGTGATAGGACAAAGGATAATGGGTTCAAACTTAAACAGGGGAAGTTTAGATCAGATCTGAGGAAGAAATTCTTTACTGTAAGGGTGGAGAGGCACTGGAATGGGTTGCCCAGGGAAGTTGTGAATGCTCCATCCACGGCCAGGTTGGACATAGCCTTGGGTGGCATGGTTTAGTGGGAGGTGTCCATGTCAGGGGGGCTGGAACTAGATGATCTTAAGGTCCTTTCCAACCCTAACTATTCTATGATTCTATGATTCTGTGGTGTCATCAGAATTGTGCCCCCAGCCTGTTGCTTGCCAGCTGCTAGGATAGGCAAGTTTTCTGATTGGACTCCAACTTGTTTTGGGTTGTCTCTACTACCAGCACAGGGAGCTGATATCTTGCTTTGACTGATGACAAAACATGCCACTGGATCTCAAGTTGCCACAAAAGCTTTAATGAGCAACCCCATATATGTAGTTGAATATCTAGCAATATTCAGGTACTAGGAATCTTCTCTTGCTGTTTTCTTGCAAGCAAACCTAAGATGGTGCCTATAGAGTCAGGCAGCCTTCTGGTGGGACATAGCTGAATGCACACCTGTGTCTCAGCCGTGCACAGTCACAGTGATGCACAGAATTACTGGGAGTGTCTGACTCCAAATCCAGTGCTCAGTGTCACACCTTTAGACTGACATGATAAATCCAGTTATTTATGAAATTGTGAGAATATTCTTCCTAAGGAAAAGAATTACATAGAGAACTTCAAAGGAGCACAGTTACTCACAGAATCATGGTATACAGATGTGTCCTGTGCAAGATGGGACAGGTTTTTGGTTTTCTTGGGTGAATCATGAAACTGACTGCTTATGAGAAATGATCAGTGTGGAACTGAGATTGATCTGCAGTGGAGGCAAGTCACTGGGATTACAGTTTGTATGCCCCTTAATGCCAATTAATGCTTAGTACCTCCAAGCTGAACTCTCTGTTTGTAGGCAGTGTACTCAGCTGTGCAACAGGGGCTGCTAGTACTTGTTTTGCAATGGAAGCCGATGCCTATAATCAAATAGCCTAATTTAACCCACTGGTAGAACTAATAAGACTATACATGAAGTACATGTCCTACTAGAGGTACAGCACTTGAGAATGATTGCAGCCCGCTGGTATGTCTGTTACCAACCCACAAGTGTCAGTAAAACTCTGATGAGCCAAGCTATGTCAGTGTGAGAGCACAAGTGCTAAAGATCAAATAGATTTCCACAACTGAAAACTAAGCAGAATTCTTCTATCAATAAAAAAATACTACTACAACAATAGTCACACCATAGTGCCTGACTTGTCTTTATACCTTTATGTAAGGAGCAGAGTTGCCCAACTCACATATGCACATCAAAGTACACTGAACATTGCAGTGCTAAAAGATGAACATTTATCTTATAGCAGAATATCAACTGAAATCTGTAGCTTCTGAGGTACAGGTTAGCATCCTAAACAGTGGATAACTCAGTAAAAATATCCTTACTGGTTTAAAGTTTATATATTTTGGATTTAACTAAGAGATGTAGGAATAGCATTTTGTACAGAAATGGGGAAAGTAACAAGAGAATTCTTCACATACCAGTTCCATTACTAACACCAAACATACACAGAAGTATTTTGCCTGGAAGACTGCTCTTGCAAGACACAAAACCAGGAACATGGTAGTATTTATTACAAAAGGTCATAAGGTACCAAAATATATTGCAAAATGTCCTTCTTGTAAGCACCCAAACATGAAGGTCAGCATTTTCCAACATCTCCTAGTTAAGGATTTTGGAACTACAGAAGAGTTCTCTAAACTTACTTCAGCTGATATTGCTGCTAGAAATTCCAAGTACCAACAATAAACATTCTCCTTCACTCTGGACAGCAGTCAAAAATATTTGCTTTATCCTACAGTTTGCCATTAAGTTACAAAATATTTATGCATGGAAGCTGACTAAGTACTCTGAGTATTTTCTTCCAAAGTAACAAAAACAAATATACCACAGATGCAAAATCAGTGAAATAAGTGTCTTCTGGCCTTTCAGGCTTGCAGGAGGTGCTGGGTTAACTATAGAATCATAGAATAGTTAGGGATGGAAAAGACCTTCAGATCATCTAGTTCCAACCCCGCTGCCATGAGCAGGGATGCCTCAAACTGTCACCCAAGGTTCCGTCCAACCTGGCCTAGAACACTGCCGGGGATGGAGGGTTTACCACTTCTTTGGGCAAACCAGTTCCAGTGCCTCACCACCCTCACAGTAAAGAACTTCTTCCTTATATATAACCTGAACTTCCCCTGTTTAAGTTTAAACCCATTCCCCTTGTGCTATCACAACAGTCCCTCATGAAGAGTCCCTCCCCAGCATCCCTGTAGGCCCCCTACAGATACTGGAAGACTGCTATGAGGTCTCCACGCAGCCTATCTCTCTCTACAAATGTGATTAATTACCCTTTGCTCTTTCCCTAAAGAATAACCACTTAATCTTCTGCCTCTTATCAACATTCTCTACTACACAATGCCAACCATCTTTCCTTGGAAATGATTGAGCTGACTGACATCAAATTTGACTCACAGTGACTGCTCTCAGTTTACTTAGGTTCAAAGTTTGCTTCTTATATTTCAATCTCAAAAAGGGCCTATGTCCCTGACAGATTTTCTGGGTTTCCAACTTAATTAAATTAAATGACATATATAACCTTGTAAACTGTAAAAATTAGTTTAAATTAAAATATTTTGCAACAACCTCACCATGGCTGTTCCCCATCTATGGCAGACAGAACAGTTATTTTCAGTAAAACCCACTGATGTTGCTTTTGGCTACAGGAAATTACTGAGCTACAATGGAGTTCATCAGTGTATGTAGTAAAAACCAGAGGGTGTCTTTTCTGTTCTTTCGTTACAGCTGTGTCACTGAGCAGAACAGATTTAAAGTATTATGGGGCCAGAGACACCCATTAAACATGAAGTTAAAAACTCCAAGGTAAAGCAGAGAAAGTGATTTTAAAGCAAGAACTAGAATCCAAGTCTCTGCTATTCCAAATGTAAGCACAAGCACTAGTTCAGACTCACACTATACTGGTTGTTTCTGCTCCCATTCATGACCGTTTGCAGAACAGGACAGGAGGACCCAGCGTCACAGACATACACACACATTTTCTCTGCAACCATGGATTTGAAGTCCTTTGAGGTGAAGAAGAGCTATCTGAAGCCAGCCTCCTCTCACTTCTTTGATAAGTGCCCTACCCGATGGGTTGCTTTAAAATAGAGACACCATTTCCATCCAACCTTTTAAAAGAAAAGATTAACTCTTGATTTTTTTCTGAATGATATTAGATTTCTACTCTCAGGCACAGACCCGAGACTGTGGATGGGAAATGATACCTCATGTCCGGTCTGCCTACTCATTCTGTATTAAATTAAATACTGAATTAAAAACACAGGCCATGATAATAGTGGAATGATCAGTGAGAAAGTTCCTAATGTATTATGCTGAAAACATTTCAGGTTTGTTACAGAATATCAAATATCTACTTAAGATAACTCTGATTAGCACTCTGGATGTAATGCTTACTTTGTGGATTTAACTTTAACGTGTGGAGTTTAATTAGCTGGTTAAAACCAGCTCTAATTCCAACTTTGTACATGCTTGCATTGGTGACTTCAGCGCTGTTCTTGCTGCTGGCCCCATTTGTACCTGCAGTCAGGGACAAGCCTTGTTTGATTGATGCCATTTTGTCAATGAAGGTGAAGAAGCAATTGCTGCCATTTCTGAACAATGACACATACCTGCCTCCCGGCCTCATTGTTGTGCAGGTTCATCGCCACCAGCCCGCTCCTGCCCGTTACGTTTTTAATGGGCATGTCCAGGAACATCCTGCTGAATGACATTCCGTAGTGGATGTCATCAGAGCAGCCACCCCAGTGCCAGCCCTCACTGGCTGAGCCGCCGTGCCGCAGGTTCGTGTCACAGGAGCACTCGGTCATGTTTCCTGCACTGCATGACCGCGTCACCGAATGCACAAGGCCCGCCGATGTCACTGCTGATATGAATGCGGACTCCTTGGTGCCTACAAAGCAAGATGCAGGTACGTTACTTCATCACTCCCTCTGATTACCTCCATAGCAGAGCTCTAGAAAGCCGTTTTGCAAGCCAGACTGTTATTAAAAGGGAACAGCTAGAAGTTTAAAGCCATCACAGCTTGGTCTGTAGAGTTAACTTCTTTAAAGCAGTGGACATTCACATCCAAAAAGGACTTCAAGGCCTTTTTGTATGACCGCATTATTAATGGTGCTGCTTCTTGCTGCTTGCACCATGCAATGTTTGGTAACTCTAAATCTGGTTGGGAACTTTATTTGTCACAGAAACTTTCAAGCCAATTAGCTTTTATTAATAATAATAAAAAAAAGAAAAATAAAAATCAACCCCCAAACAAACCATACCCCAACCTCATTACTCTCCAAACTGCTTTTCAGTATTCACATTCATTTGAAGAAGAAAAGGTTAGTTCAGACCTCAGAGGAGGAACTTGAAGCTGTCACAATCCTAGGTTACTTTGGTGTAGGGTCAGAACTTACCTTATGCTAAGTTTAGTAAATATCAAGGTTGTTCTAATTCACAAAGGTTGTAAACAGCATCAAGAACCTTAAGGCAAAAACCAGAATGGAACAAGGATAATTAGGCCATATGCTTTCCCTAGAATAAGGTGCCCATGGGAAAGACAGCAGTTTAAAAGCCTTTAACTGTTAGGCTATATCTCAGAAGAATCATGGAGGGACCTGTCTGGGCCTCTTAAGCTCTGAGACATCTGGCATACTGTAGCACAGCCCTGTAACCATGTTAAGCAAGATGCATATTCTCTAAGCAAATTGAAAATCAATAACTGTAACTGAAATTTCACTGTACTAATTTTCACCGCTGTAAAAACAATACGTTATTTCCAGTCTCCCAAGTTTCTGCTCACAGGCCAAAAAGTTCCTGCTTGTTTCTCCTGTTCATATTAATCGGTGGTGCTGGCAACCTCATAAAATGCTTCCACAAGACATACTAGTGAAGCTTGGTGGGTTAGTCGTACTGCTCATTTATGGGTCTGCAGGAATAGTCCTTCCCACAGGACAGAAGGACTGACATACAGCATGTATGACTACATGTAGTAAACTGCTCCCTGCTTTCCTTTTGTTTATTTTCTTTAACTTTTTGGAATATGCATTATTTATTATTGTACATTTTACGTTTTTGCAGTTAATGTTTGTTTTTTTTCCTATGGTTGTAGTATAAAGTGAAGACTGCACAAATACAAAATGAATTAGTAAAATGGTTCAGTTCACATCAATGCCTGCACCAAAATCATCGAGCAGAGTGCTCAAAACAAACTTGCAGGATCGAGACCTGCTATCTGATACAGTGTCGCAATTTCAGTCTAAATTTCAGCAATTCTATCATTAGTTCTAGTGCTTTCAGGCAGCTCTGGTCTTGCTGTGCTGAGCAATACCACCTAATTGAGCACATTTTAAAGTAATTCACACTGCATATAGTACTGTGAGCAGATTCTTACCTGCAATGAAGTGACCTTTTCGAAATACTAAGTGTCATTACCCCACTCATTGAGTAATTATGACATAAGGGGATAAAGCCGACATCAGCCTAAGAATAACACCATTTCAACACAGTTAAGTAGATCTAGTTAAAGGCTCTGTCATCCGCGGACCTATTAAGCAAAATTACAATGAGGAACAACGACTTTGGAAATGCAATGGTAGGCTGTGTCTGCTCCCTGCGCTTCGTGTACCTGTGTCAGGCTCCCGGAGTGGATGCGGTAACCTACCGCTACCACACCCGGTCCCTGCGCCCGCCTCGCCGGAGCCCGGTCCCCCGCTGGCACCCCGCGGCCCCGGCGGGGCAGACACTCACCGCTGCTGAGCTGGTGGCCGAAGGCGGCAGCGGTGGCCGCGGGTCCTCGGCGGGCGTTGGGCGGCGGACGGCAGTCCCAGCGCTCGTGTCGGAACTGGCTGCGGCACTCCTGGAGGCCCAGGCGGGCTCCCTCCCGGATGGCGGGCACCAGCTCCGGCTTCTGCTTGCACAGCTCCTGCTGCCGGCGGCTCAGCGGCGGGCTGGTGCAGCCCGGCTTCTCTGGTCCGCCGGCGGCGGCGAAGCCCAACCACCTGCAGAAGCAGCCCCCTCGTCAGCTTCGGGCTCCGAGGGACGGAGGAGCGCCGCTCAGCCCCCCCATCCCGCGCCCAGCTACTCACATCCAGGTGCCGCCGGCGGCGGGAGGGCAGAGGGAGATCAGCATCGCTGCCCGCAGCAGCGGCGGTCCGAGGGCTGCCCCGCGCCCCATGACTGCCGCATCGAGCCCCGCTGCGCTGCCGCTGCCCGCCGCCGGCTCCCCGGGCAGCAGGGACCGAGCAGGACCGTTGCCGGTGGAGCACACCTACTCGGAGCTCTCCTCCTCGGGGGGCAGGCGGCAGCCGTCGGGGGAAGCACGGGCCGTCGGAGGGCCCAGCCGGGGAGGACGGGCTAGAGGAGAGGGCAGCAGGAGGGAAAGCATTGGGAGCTCCTGATGCCCTTCAAGGTGAGAAAGCTGGGTTCGATGTTTTCCCCGACTTTGCCTCCCCTGAACGCGCATTGGCCGCCCGAGACCGGGGCGGGCCGGGGCGGGGCGCGAAGGGGCTCAGAGGCTCCGCACCGCACCGCTGTGTCCCGCCGGGCCCGGTGCCGCTGCCCGCCGGCCTCTCTGCGAGGCTGCCCCTTCCCTCGAGGAAGCGCTGCGAGTGGGGCTGCAAAGGGTGCTGTCGGATGGCCGGAGAGACAGAGCCGGGTTGCAGGCGGGGGAACCGATAGGTCTGCAGTGATTTCATCATATCTCTGTGGAAGAGAAGGCATGAAATGCTGATGTTAATAAACATCCACTACACTTTTAATTCAGATTTTCTAACGCTTTAGCAGTATTAACTGCCTGGCTCCACAGTCAGCATCAAGTAGCCATTAGGACAAAAATTGTCCACTCCTGTTAACTTCAGTGAGACACTCTTATCAACTACTGCCTCAGTAATAGTTACTCATTTTACACATTAATAGCCAATGAGTCAGCTAGCACCTGATGAAGAACTGGTGTTAGCACTCTGGACTTTAAAGTCTAATTTGATCATTCTATATTGCTGCTTCCTTCTGTATAAGTGAAACACCTGTGCTAAACATGATCTGGATGAGACGGCAGCTCTGTGAAGACTTTGATTTAACACAGTTGTAAATCAGCTAAATAGCTCTTGTTGATTGGCAACATCTCCAAGTGAAAAGCACAACAAATCATCTCAATTGGTAGATGTACATTTTTAAGAGTACAACATATTGAGAAATAACCACATAAATGTGATATTCCCCCTCACTTTTTCCCCGTGGATGTGCTATTTTAAGAGCACAGGCTGTGGTACATTTAGATCAAATTTAGACAAGCTATGTCTCCTTCCTACTCTATGCTCATTTGCTTGCTCTTAAAAGGGTCTCCAAAAGCATCATCAGTTCTGGCCAGATGCCACATGACCCCATGAGGTATTTAAACCTTTGGATATGGCTCGGTTTCTCTGTTCTGATTTTTAGTCTGGAGAGCATCTGCTTGTGGTTGCAGAGGAAATCAGTTTGGAGTGAGGGAAATGGATGGAGGACGACATTGGAACACAGGGAACCGGCTGTGAAACAGGCCTGGACTGGCCAAAACTGTGGGCTGTGTCAGAGAATTACGTAATTATTCCAGGACACATGGTGCATTTTATCCTCACTGCTGCTTCCTGGCTCCACCTACCAAAGTTAATTCAAAGCCCTGGTCTAGCAGCTGTGTATTTCTTATGTGCTTCTTGATCTGCTATATGCATTTATCAACCACTCTGAAATGGTTCATTTTCCTCTCAGCTCTTTTATTTAACATGGGTCACTGTGATTTGAGGTTTTGCTTGCTTGCTTGCTTAGGATTTTTGTATTGTTGGTTGTTAAGTTTCATTTTAATTAATATGGAGCTTTTGGTCCTAAATTCTTATGTTGTTTTTTTTTCTTACTCTAGAAGCTGCAAAATCTTCTATGTAATAGCAATGTCAGATTTAAATTAGAAAAATATTGATTAAAAAAATCTAATCCCATTTGTAGCGTATTTTATATATGATGCCATAAATAAATTACTTCTCTGTTGTGTTTCCGTATGCTGTGATCTGATTTTGTCTGCATGTTTTAGGTACAGAAACCGTTAAGTTTTTAGGAAAACTTTTCAGTCATATACACTTGTATAAAGTTAAACAGTTGCAATTTGGAGATCTGAATCTAAAAATAAATCCCTGTATAAACTGTAAGGGGCTTCTTAAGATCATTCAATTCAATAGCTAGCAGCGACTGGAAGCAAATCACATTTTCCCATGACAGTCTGATTTAAATAAGTTTGGATTACTATATATCTGTGTCCTAGCCCGCATTTGCCTCTCTTCCCACTTCTTTCTCTTACAACCACTCCTCCATTGCACACAGTCCCTGCATCTCCTCTCTGGCTGTTGCAGCCTGGTTGCCCACCAGATCCTGCAACCCTTGCCCTTCTCCTGCCTCTCAGCTTCTTGCCTGTCATTTACACCACCTCTCTTCTTTGTTCCCTCCAGCAATACTCCTCTCTCAGGGCAGAAGCAGCACATATGGGAGTATTCCTATTAGACTAGAGCTACGTGTCTGCATACAGGTTGGTTTGCTACCAGGGAGGGAAGGGCAAACAAATTACTTTGCAAGTTTTGTACATTGCAGACTTACAAAGGAGCACAATTTGGAAAAATCTTGCTGATCTACCAAAACGTATTGAAATTTGCCAAATGTTTTTAAAGTCTGTAATTCTAATTCACTGGTGCTTCAGAACCCTCTGGGCTGGAAAACAATTCACTCCATGAGAGACAGAACAGAGGTGTGATGCAGAGATGACGAAATGGAATCTAAGCCAAGGTTAAGTGCCAAGCCACAGAGATCAAAATTTACTATAAATCAGGGAAGATAAATTATATTTACTGCTTATCTAACTTTCTCTGGCCAAGGTGGGGCTATATGTAGCTATTCATACCAAAGTGACCATAATATTCTATATTAAAAAGAAGACAATAAACTGTTGTTAAAAGACAAAAAAGGAAGGAAATTTGTCTAAGGTTACTGGTATTTCCTGACTGGACATTTACTAATTTACTGATTTAGCAGTAAGTAAGCAGTAACTTATTTAACAATGATTAATGTGATCTGGAAGAATTGGGTCCAGATATATATATGTACATATGATTCACTGTTAGATAAGGAAAAATACTCTGTTGTACAGAATCTGTGGGAATAAGCAGATCACTTGTGTTGTGGTTTAAGGCGTAAATCAGTCTGCCCATCCACTCACTACTCCCACCTTCTTCCCCCCCACTTCAGGGGGGAGGGAAACGGGAAGAAGTACTGAAAGAATAACTCCCACGGATAAGAACAGTTCAGTAACTAAGGTATAACACAAATCACTGCTGCTACCACCAATAACAACAGTGACCAGGGAAATACAAGGGAAGAGGACACAGCTGCTCACCACTCGACAACTGAGCCGTGAACTGAACTCTTCCAGGTTCCTGCCCCCAGTTTTACATGCTGGACATGACGTACTGTGGTATGGAATACCTCTTTGGTCAGTTTGGGTCAGGTGCCCTGTTTCTGCTTCCTGCCAGCTTCCCCTCCTCCTTGCAGAGCATGAAACTCAGAAAGTTCTTGGTCAGACGAAAACATTCTAAACTGTAACTATAAACACTGGTGTTATCAGTGCTGTTCCCAGGCCAAAAGTCAGAAACACAGCACTGCACCAGCCACCATGAAAGAGAAAAAATGACTGTTGCTGCTGAACCCAGGACAACCTGAAAAATAGTATGCCTCACAGATAGACCAATTATCTCTGAAAAGTTAGTGGCCAGTGCTCTCACTAACCAGGGTCTGCATCTTATTTACCAGGTACAAGTACGTACAAAGTTAAATTCTCCTGTACAAGTTGCCACTCTTGAAAGCTTCCTTTCCATTTTTTTTGCACTCCCGGAACTTCTGATGCCCAGCAGAGACACAAAAATAACACTGCAGACTTAATTATCCCACTGATATATATGGGCTCTACTACTGACCAATGTGGGCACTATCCTGCTATATTAAAATACTGAGCAGAGGTAAACCTGCCATCCAAACAGAAGAATCTCCCACATTCTCTAAATCAGATTATCTCTTCAGCTATGAAATCTATCATGTTTGGTGACCTAGCACAAATTCTGTAGTGCACTTTCAATTCACCTCCGTGTCTGGCTGCACAGTGGTGCCCAGCAGTCCTGGGAATCATGGATGTGATGAGTCTTTGCAGTGAAAAAAATGAAACAGTATCAGAAAAATAGTGGTATCCAAGCAGAGCTGTGGCACTATGAGGGCTGTGAGAGCTGTGTACCCTTAGCAAGCAGGGATATGAGGAGGAAGGTGCAGTGAGGCCCCAGCCTTCAGGCCAGGGGTCCTTACACTGTTGGTACAATGCCTCCTTACCTTGCAGCATTTCTAAAAGACAATGTCTCAACAGGTAAGTTTTGTCCAGAGGTTTTACATTATTTTTGCTATCAGTGCTATTTTTCATTTTGGTACTTATAGCCTGAAAATGCACATCTGTTGCTGATTTAGACCTGGCATGCTGAGTTCACAAGTGACTGGGACAACAAGTAAAGTGTGTCTAATAATGATACGATGTCAGATGAAGACTTCACAAACACAGTGATTCCAGAGCTACCCCTTAATATTATCTTTATAATAGCTTCACAACACAGTATACAGAATCACATTTGTTATGTACATGGATATATAAAAAGTGGCAAAGTAGGACCTGAAAGGCAAGGAAAAAGCAACTTCTCACAATCCCTTCCATCCTTACCAAAAAATCCAGAAGAAAGCTAGTGCAGCCTCCAAATAAGTTTTCTGAAGCCTATAACTCCAAGCAGGTGCTGAAGCAACTGCTGGGCAGATCTCTGGGCAATGGTGATGTGCTGCCAGGAAGCTAGGGCTTTGGAAGAGGGGGCTCAGTTTGATTTTAGAGTCTGCTGTTCCCTCTGGTCACAAATTTGGAGACAATGTCCTGAACCAACCAATATTTACAAGTACTTGAGATCTGCTTGTGTTTTTGGGGATCCTGGCAGTAGATACAAGCTTCTTCTAAAGTGCTGCTGGCAAATTCTGTTCTATGACACGGACAATATAAATGTAGGTATTTTGTAGACTTACTCTGGAGTTTTTACATATCTATTTTGGCCTACCAGTATTAAATAAAATGTTTCAAGGGAATGCTGATAAGGCTTCAAAGCATAACTAAGAGGGGTGTGAAAAATGTGGCACAAAAAAAATTAATTCATATTTCACCCACATCGTAATTACTACCAAAAATTAAAATGAGTAGTAAAATTGTATTTACTAACAGTGCACCTTTATGCATCCAATTAATTTCCCTGGTTGTTTTGAGGAGAACAAGAAATGCTCTAGGAGATATGCAAAATGAAACCTTTCACTGACATAAAATTTGCTCTTTTTTTTTATATACTTAAAGCATCATTATTTAAGCTTTTAAGGGTTTTTCTTTTGTAGATAAAGTGTATGAGATTAGAGGAGGGTGGGTGCTGCTGGCTGGTGTAGCAGAGCTTCTGGAAGTAATTACGCAGTTTGATGAAAAGAGTAACTCAAGTGTATGGAAAAACCCAAGTGACCTTAGTGGAGAGGGGAAGTCTGGAAGTATTTCTTATTTAGTTTTTAAATCAGACTCCTCTGAGGGTTTAACACAACTGCTCTGCTGCTCTAAGTGGAAGCTTTATACAGAAGTTCCTGAGATAAGCAGGATAAGATACTCTGTGTGAACACATATGTTCATACATGCACATAGGTTGTGTGCACAGAAGAAGCACGCTCACAAGGAGTTTGCTGTATTTTAGGTATACAACAGGTAGAGTAAGGAGGGGGAGCTGCTCCCCTAGGGGCAACTCAGTTCATATTTGTGACCCAACTGCTAATTTGCCTTAACACCTCACACACATCTCTTATAACAATACTTCCACTATATCTCATAATAGAGACAAGTTTCATGTGCACAGAATCCTTGCCATCCTGTGATGAGAGAACTGAGTTTGAGAGACAGATTTAATTTGTTGGTGTCAGGTGGCTCATGATCATGAAACCCATCATTAGGACCTCAATTTTTGTGGGAATTTGCCTACATGTCCAGTTTCAAAAGAATGAAGCTTAGAAAGAAATGAGAGTGAATGATGTTGTGCTGGAAATGCAGGATGCCTGAAGTCACTTGCTACCACAGTGTGGTGGTGAAAGGAAAGCACGAATGGCTTGATTTTTCAAGTTACATGACAACATTTAAAAAAATCCCCAAATTCCATTCATTCCCCATCCTTTCTCCCAGTTTCAGTGATCTTACCCAGTTCAGTACCTTAATCCCATCTTTTCTGTCTCAGCATTTTTCCTTTAGACCCTCCTCATTCCTTGCTTCACATCTTTCCGCATTCCTACTTAGCACTTTTTGAGCAATGAAAATAAAATAAAACTTAAAAAATCATACAGTTACATTCTGGGCCAGAATGTAACCTATCCATGCAAAATCGTGTCTCTTCACTAATAATGAGCACAGCAGATCTTCAAAATCAAGGTGCAAGAAACTCTCTAGTAAGAATGCAATTTGTTCCTTCATAAAGATTCGTTTTAATGTCAAATGGTTACGGGTTACACTGAACTAGAAGGTTTTACATGACTTCCAAAATTTTGATTGGATTAGCTGATGAACATAAAATCCTTCCTTGAGTCTTACTTAATCTTGCTAAATCAGTGTTGCAGGTTACCTGCTTCCTGAGCCACCTTCTATTTCCTTTCCTTAGTGATCCTCTCCTCTCTTCCTTACATGTATTTTATTTTTGGCTGGGCCTGGCACTGCCGTATTTGAATCCACTTAAAACTCTCAGCACTCTCGTTACAGACAGTCTTTCAGCTTTGGAGATCTTACCTGTGCTATAACCCTGCAGCTGTGATATTTATCCACTGTTGCATAAGGCAGGGTGGCTGTGGTTTTAAATGTGTGTAGCCACAGGCAAGATGCCAAAGTCTACAGGGTTTAGTCTGTCTCCAACTATTGAATGCTACTAAACTGGTCAGTTACCAAAGTAGCTGGGGTTTGACATCTCAACAACCTTGTAATAGTAAAGACTGAAATAATGAAAAAGTCAAGGCCTATGGGGATAAAAGGAAATAATTTGTGTTGTTTGGGGATGTTTTTTTTTTGGGGGGGTTTATACCTTTCCCACATATAGTTCCTTATTGCCCTAGTAATTATTTATTTGAAAACTTACTTCTACTCTTGTCTTTTGAGATGTTTGAAGGGTTCAACTGCTGTGAGAATCTTCAGCAACCACCAGTGAAAACAGGGTCAGTGTGCAGCCTGATCATCTACAATTTCCCCTACTCATGTGAGCAGATGTGAGTATCCCTTAGCAAGGCACAGGCAATAGTAAACATGCTTTGGGTTTCATCCTGGAGAGTAGGGCAAGCCACTCTCTACATTAACCCCATGCAGGAGGCACTACAGGTAGTTTGTCATTGCTAGGAGAGGCAAGCAGGAGGCACACGGTCCAGTGTTGCCTTGGGGAGTCTGGGTGATGTCATGACTCCATAAACACCTCTGAAGGAAGAGTCTCAGCCCCTTTGAAGTGCAGCATCTAACCCTGATCCCGACAGTGGATCTGGGCAACTTGTCATTCCCACTGCCTTTCCTCACCCGTCCTGCAGAGACAGGGCTGGAGCCTCTTGCCAGTTGCAGCTCCTGCACTTTGTGAGGGCTTTTCACAATGTGAAAGATTCTCCAGATGAAGTGCAAAGAACCTCACAAAACAGCTGTAAAATTAAGTGCCGTGGTGCCATAAATATCTGGCTTTAATTGCACACACAGTATTAAGTTTCCCTCTTGATTAAGCAATTTATTTACAACCTTAACACCAGGTTAATTTCTCTGCCTAGAAATGAGGCGCATTTAAACAGTTTCAATATGCTCACAGCAAATTACTTTCAACCCTCGTTATCGCCCAGAAAATTCAATTATCTTATGGTTCAGAATTTTCCTGCCCTTCAGTCAGTGAAGGACAACAGGCAGGGCCATCAAGTCCTTTAATTTCTCATTTGTGTAAATATTAATCTATTTTATTTCCTGAGTATCCTCAGCAGCTGCAGTAGAATTTACTCTATCTCATCACTCTGCCCCAGCTGTGCTTGTACTTCCATATGTGAGAGCCCAACAGGTGCTTAACTTCTGATTTTCTTTATGGCTATTTTTACCAAAGTGATTAAGAAATATGTTTGGGTAATGGAATTCCTATTATCTGTGCTTGAATGGAACATACACCCTCTTCAGCTGCACCCTGGGGAGTGTTATCTGCAAGGGTCCCAGGAGAGTCCATTCCTTCCTGCACAAACACCGCAATGATACACATCAGGCCTGGTCCAAAATCAAATAAGAAAGGAAAGTGAGCCTGTTTTCAGGAAATGATTGGTGCTATCTGCACCTCACCTTGTGTTTTCCAAGGCTTGTTATAGCTCTTCAATATCTGTCGGAGCAAAGGGGAAGAAGGCAATAGGGGATTTCTATTTTTATTATCAGAAAAGTGACCTGCCTAGCATGCAATTCCAGTACCTCTGTGCACTTCTTGTCTATCTAACCCTGAGGCTATCCAGGATGTCACAGTATGCTGGCCAATAATATAGGTGATTCAACTGGAAAGATTTGCAGACTCACTTGGTGATACCTTGCTTGTGTTTTGAAGTACAACTAAATAGACACATGTAACTAAAAGCTTTTATGATTGTAGAGGAAGTTTGAGCATGTGATTCAGGTGCAAAAATATATGAAAGAGAACTTTTGCTTTATAGTCACAAATGTTATATTATCATGGTTTTGAAGCGTTCATGTATTGTTTTTATTTTTACATTTGAGGTTGAAAATACTACTGTTAGCAATGCCAAAAATCATGTCTCCATTAATGCCCTTCTGGTAAACGTAGAAATTGAGAGGTAAAAATATACTAACAAAGCCAAAACAAAAAAAAACCCCTGAATTTGAAGGACAGGGGAAAATTTTCTTTACCAATAAAAATGACTTGTACTGTTATAATAACTCAATGACAAAGCCTGATGCAGCAGGGAAGACTAAATACAAAATGTTAACTGAATCATATATATTCAAAATGGAGAGGAGTTTATTCTCAGACCTGGTAATAAAAAGAACAGAGCTTGTAAATATTCCTTATGGTCTCTATTTTATACCTGTGACTACTTTCAAGGAATAAATGGTACTATCTGTACAGTATAAGTAATGCAGAAAAATAAATGTCTGCTGAATCAAAGTATATCAGACTATACTTACGTCATATAAACTCAACAGTAAGTGCCTACTAGATCATATCCCTGCAGCAATATTAGAGGACAAAGTTTCATTGTGTTATTTGTGGCTATAGAGGGGCTGTATAATGACTTTAAATTTACCTGACTTACAAAAATAAGCAAACTGGTTTTTTAAAAAAAATAATCAGATGTAAAACTACTCCCTAGTTGCAGAATCTGTGAGTTGCAGAAAGTGGCCAGGAGCTATGGAAACAGCTTTTTTATAGAAACAAGCTTTAAGACACTTAAAGCTGTATGCTGAGGTGATGTGTTACAAGGTATACTACTTTACAATATGACTCCTGAGACCACTTACACATGTGTGAGTGTGAGAGTTGGTGCACTTTGGTCACCAGAGTCCTGAATCTGCTATGTTACAGGAGTACAGCTCTACCTATTTAAATGAGGGGTCTCCACCTCAACAAGACAAAACTTTCGTTCGTTTACTGCAGTCATTATATTAGGACCAGCTAAGAAGGAAGATACACTGTGTAATTTCTCCTAAACAGGCACATGTGATGGAAGATAAAAGAATAGGTAGGACACATTTCTATGAAAGCAGAGATTTGATGAAATTCATTTACAGGCAAACAAAACAAGGGAGATGAGGACATGGCTGTTGTAAGGGAACATGGAAAACTGAAATTCATTCCCACCTCACTTCAAGTTTCTTCTTCTCACAACTGTCAGGCAAAATGATGGAAGTGGAAAAAAAAGTCTGAAAGATTTTACAAAGGAATATACAATGAAATGTAGGAGAAGAAGAAAGATGGGAATGCTTCTGTAATAGAACAGGAATTATTGTTTGCAGGGCTTGTCAGTGTGGGCCAGAAAAGCCCATGAATTGGTTGCATGCAGTCGTGCTCACACAGCCCAGTGAGTGCATCCAAGTAAAGCATGAGCAAATCTGAATACCTTTGGGTTTCTGAGGTCTGTCATTCTCTGGCCCTCTGGAAGCCCCTTTGGGAGATTCTTTCTAATAAAAATGTGAACAGTTGAAGCAAGGAGTCTATACATGAGGAGAAGGACTCAGGTAGCAGGTCTACATGTTGGAACTATGTGCAAGAAAATAATACCAAACAGTATTATCTGCATTCTTGATTAGACTGATCTGCATTCTTAGACCAGGCCATAAAATATTTCTGGATTCAGGAAGCAGGCCCATTAATAGCAGTCGAATCTGTGGCTGTGACAGAGCATTTGCTTAGGCACTTTCATAGTAGTTGTCTCTAAATCTGTGAAAAATAACCTGGAAAGATACCGGGCACTTAGGCTGGGCATCTTCTTTTCCTTCAAAAGTAATAAGTTATCATGCATGAGCAAGGTACAGCTGGACCTTAGATTTCTGCCTATTGAGCATAGCTTTCATTGACATCAATATTATTGTGTTGTGAGAAAAAAAAAAAAAACCTGCAAATATTCCATCTGAAACAAACAAACAAACCAACCCCCCAAAAGGCTAGGTTCTTCAATATTGCTTGGTGACAGATTTTAAGACACCAGTAGGAGAAAGCTGCCAGTGCTGCGTCACTGAAGTTTTACCAGAGCCCTTGTAAATCAAGCCTTGATTTTTCTTTCATTTTGTACTGAAGTATGCTGCCACTTGAACATTAGCCATACTTTTCACTTCAGCACTGAACTACTGTCAAAGCCTTAAATGTTCCAAAGGACTTTTCTCTCCATTAGTTTTCCTTACCCAGATCTTCTACACTCTGTGTAGAAAGCCTTTGCCCAGCAAAGGCAAGGACAACCTTGAACCAGGCAACAAATAGTAAATGTGGCGTTTTCACTTACAAACATCCCAGGAAATGTGTGTCTGGGGCAAAAGTAAGGGTCAGCATCATTCCAGCATCCCCAAGCCCCAGGAGGCAGAAGCCTGGTTACGATGCAGAGAGCAAGGCTAGACCTTATGCTCCCAAATGGAAGAAACTAAAGCAAGCCCATGGCAGGAGCAAGAAAAGTCTTGCTAGAAGTGGAAGTGCTGCTCTTGGCTGGTGTACGGTTCTCAAGTCACTCTGCTTGTGCAAGATAGGGTTGTACTACTGTACCAACTCCTAGTAGCTGTAGGACAGCACTCCATAGTGTTGTGATGGTGTTACTGTTATTTAAGTGTTGATACCTTGCAGGTAGGCCAGTACATCTGAACTGACCTTTCCGTAGTCAAAACACAGGTTTTCTGCAGGGTATCAGTCCAAACTAGAAAAAACTGTGAACCTGAGGGGCAAATAATGACTAATGAATGGATTGATAGTCTGTCCCTCAGACCCTAGGAAAAACCCCTACTGCCTGGGCTAGAGCAGCACTGAAGATGGTAAGCAGATACGATGTGTGGTAATCGCAGCACTGTTGAGACAGCCTCCACTCCAGACTGGCTCCTGTGGAGCGGCAGATCACTCATTAAAATGACTTCCATCTCTACTGAATCTTAATTAATGAATGTGTGAGGAGCAGGTGTTAACTTGTTTTATAGACTCATTATAGTCCCTCAGGACTATCTAGGCACAGTTAGATATAGTTACCTAACATTTAGATGTTCCTGATTTTGACACTTTTTGTCTTATTTACAGACTTGTATTTGTATAGGGTATTTATTCATATTAATTTAAGAATTAATTTGAAGCCAAGCATTCAAACCCCAGGAGCTGCAGGACAAGTCTGTCATCAGGACTCAGAGGGCAAAGATGCTGTTTCTGTCTGCAGCTAACTTGGGGAAAGATTGTCAGCTCTATCCTGCCTCCAGCTCACTATTTGCTTTCCCTGTTCATGTCTCCAGGGATGCAACCATTCATCTCCTGCCATAGCTGCTATTTAACAGCTGCCCACACCAAATCACCTGAAATTGCCCAGTTTAGTTTACACTCTAATTCACAGAGGTCTCTTCTAGCCTGTATTGTTTTGAATGAAGCAAGTTAGCAATTACACGAACAGCTATAAAACACAAAGTAACAGGGCAGTAGTGCTGGAGTGTGTTTGTGTTTCTGTGGAGAGATGATCAGTGTAATAAATCCTTCACAGAGCCAAAATGACATATGTGATCAAGAGGTTTGGCTCAGGTTTTTAGTACCTACTAGATGCTTTACTTCTCAGTAGTCACCACCCCTTATATTACTTAGGCTTACCACGCAATTCTAGCACAGGCATAAATGATAGAAACTGGAGCAGTCAGATACCAACCAGGTACCTACCACTAACCTGAAAAGGAACCTTCTGGAGTTAAACACCTGTCAGCTTGGCTTTTCTCATTGTAAGAGGGACATTTACCTAGTCCCCTAGTAATGCAATAGACAGAGATTTGTTCATTTTTCCAAATGAAGGGTCTTGAACCTGCATATCCCACATTACCATCAAATATTTTGCTTACCAGGTTACATACAGGGTTGGGTTCACTCTGACTCAGTGCACTGTTGCACAATTGAGCAGATGTTGAGAATATACCACCCTAGGCCATCCTGTGGAGTATCTTCTGGTGGTGGTGGCTTTGGGCTTGTGATCAAATTCCAGGTTTAAATGAGCAAAGAGGGGATGTAAAAGCATCTTTTACCTGCACAGTGAACCCCACAGCCACTCCTCTTTTATGCTGATATTCATGTCTCAAAACTTTAGGCACCTATCACACAATTCCAAGAGTTACTTTATGTTCCCTATATGGTAAGCAATATTTCAGAAGTAATAGACACCTCTAGAGAATAACTTAGATTTTGGTCTTTCTGTGATGAGTACAGAGTCTAGCGTGACCACACTCACAATTAAAATGCCTCAGTTAAATATCTAGAGTTAAGGAGGAATCCAGGTTCTGGTGCCTGAAAAGAGTCTCTAAAAGATGTCATCCTTGACTTCCAGGCTGAATTTAACCCAACAGACATGCTGTAAGTATGTCTGCAGCCTCTGTTCTATACATTTCATAGCTGAAGGTGTTTTATTTTGATGGCTCCATTAGGGCTTCAGCACTGAACCACTCTACAGGCAGGGGAGCCATGCAGACAGCCAGCATTACAGGGTTACTAGACCCTGACTCCTTGTTACTGCAAGAAATGACGCAATGTGGAATTTAGAACCAGCAATGGGTGGAGCTGTAAGACCTGTTATGATTTAACCTTTTACCATCAGCAGAAAATCCCCTTCTATGTATACATTTTATAACAACGGGGCAGAACACAGTACTAGAAGGCTGTTCAAACAGGACTCCACAGCAGCTAATAGATACCATTTGTTGTCAAGAGAGCTCAACAAAGGCCCTGAAATTTAAAAAAACAACCTGCCTATCAGTCCACACAATCATGTTCAAACTGTAATGACTCCAGTAAAAACATCAGCAAGAGACAGCATCATATTATTGCATATGAAGATGTGACTGATTTTGTATTTTAAAGGAAGCCAGTTGTGGGATAGGTCATGCTGGGCGCTGCATTGTCTAATTACTTACAAGGTCAAGTTTTTAAGGATTAAGTGTTTTTCTATTAGTTTAAATAGGGATTATCAGGTTTCTTTGAATATGTTGGAGTCATTGAAGCTATTGTAACTAAAGCATTTAAGTTATTATAACTAAAGCCATTGATGATTAACTGTAAATATACAAAATCTTTAGTGCTGGCATGTGGAAGTAAAGTTAAAAAACCCTGCAGAAATAATAAAACCCTTCTGTTGTATAAGAAAATTTGACTACCATCTGGGGAGGCTGTACAGTCATTATCAGCAGCTCCTTAATCCCAGAGAATCGTAATGGAAATATGGAAGTTGACGATGATAAGTGGGGAAAAGAAAAAAAGATAAAAAAGCATTTTCAGAACATGGTAAGTGAGAAACTGCCAAACACAGATCTGGTCTCCAAACTTTGGCAATATCCCATAGCATTTACTGACTTGAAAGTCTAACTTTAGTTTCTCCCACTTGATCTGCAGTGAGCTGTTTGTAACTGGTCTGTCTTCACCAAAATGTGTCTGAGGCACTTTGATTCCTTAGTTAAGGGTTTGAGTTCTGCAGTATTCATTCGGAACCTGCCCAGCATCCTGGGGGCAGCACTAGGGCAGGTGGTGTAAGCAGACATTGTATTGCCTAACCCAGCTTGAGATGTAATATTGAAAACACAACCTACCATGGGAATTTTGTCCCTATAATGAGGTGTGTGAGGGAATGTCTACTGCAGTGACTGCATGCAAGCACAGTTCATCTCACTATGTTTGGCAGGAGCATGCAGAGAAGATCCCTCTCTTTATCTCATGCAAGCAAGCAATGGGGAAAAAAGACCCCATTACCTGAGATTCAGCTGAAAGGGGATGAATTTTGCTTCTCATTAGAGCAGCTCAATTCTAGAGGAAATCAAGGGGATGTTGAGTAGGTGCTGTGTTTCACAAAGACCTCAGTTCAGATTTCAGTTAAACATAAGCTTTATCCTCAGTTCAGGGCTACTTAACAGTGTACCTTGCCAAGGCTGTTGAACATGGAAGGGCTGCCCACAGCTGCCAAGGATCTGGATGAGTAGCCAGATGAATGAACCTAGAAAAGGCCCAAGTCCATTTCAACAGAAACCACTGCTGCAGGAGCCCTTGTCATGGTCCTGTGGGCCCATCCTGCCCATTTAAGTTAAGGACTTGAGTAGATTTCTGGACACTTAACTCTAGGTACTGGCCTAGACTGACACATGGAATGTTGTTTAGTACCACCAAACCACAGGATAGCAAGGCTAAAATGCATAGCATGTTTTTACTGTGTAGTTAGGGCTTTTATGTTCAGTGGGTAGCATGAAGGTACCAGTAAATATTGTAGGATATGCATCAGCACCAATATGTAGGTATGCCTGCATTATACACTGACTGTTCTGAGGCTTTTTTTAGGATTTACACCAGTAAAGATGGCAGTGAATTTTGGAAGATGGATTTCAACTTGCAAAGGCAAGCTACAAGAAGAACTAAGTGCTGACATAAACTAAGCACTTACCACAACACAGCTGTTTAAAATTCATCAGAGAACCCTCCACCCCAAGAAGAGGTTTGCTTTTCCCTTGCTGCACTTGGTAGATCTTTGCTGTCAAACTGACAAAACCATCAAGATAATAGCATTAGTATTTTGACGAGTCAGCCTGAAATTGCAACCGTCATCTCTTAG
Source organism: Forpus xanthops (assembly GCA_032466535.1). Lineage (NCBI taxonomy): Eukaryota > Metazoa > Chordata > Aves > Psittaciformes > Psittacidae > Forpus > Forpus xanthops. The sequence goes on from JASSUY010007503.1 coordinate 48,385, forward strand.
ATTTCCAAGAACTGCTTCGATGATGAAACTGAAGCTTCTTGGGTCATCTGAAAGAAAGGCTAATGTGGAGTAGAGCAGGTACAGATAGTCATAACAGTGAGGTAAAACAAGCCAGCTGCAAGGCTAGAAGGCAGACAAAAAGGTAAGATTATATTTTTCATGTGAGCCTACAGAGGCTTGTTGACTCTGTGCCAAATAGCTCACTACACCTCTAAAAAATTGCTTTACTCTAAAAAAGTAATCTGAAAGATCCCTGAATTGCAGTCAACTTAATATCACACATATTTGCATCTTCAAAGCATTCTTTTTGGCTCAGCATAGCAGCAGAAGCAACTACAAGTGATTAGTTCAACCTTGAGGTAATTTGATGCCCACTACCCCACCCACCAAGCAAATAAATTGACTTTGATGCCCCTTTAATATGTCACAGAACAGAAAAACAAAGGCCTTATATTTAACAGTGTGAGATTTTCTAAAGATTAACATTTTCAAATGAATACTAAGTGTAAATTGGTATTTGCAGTCCATTTTTTCAGCACCTTGCTATATTTGAAATATACCATCTCCAGTGACAGAGCTGACTTGTCAAGGCATTTCCCTACAAAAAGGAAAATGTGTTTTATTACAGCCAGTTATTCCAAAGACATTCATTGAATTGAACTTGATCATGGGGGCCATCTGTCCTGCAAGGCTCAAACCCATATCACTGTTTGACACCTATGCAGTTACATGGAGACAGAATCATAGAATCATAGAGTAGATGAGGAGTTATAACTCATTGGGCATAATGCAGCTTCAGTTGTAGTTTAAAGGAATGCAACAATAGTAATAGCTGAGATTGATGCTGTGTGAGTCGGAGTATCTGTCTGTCTATCTATCTATCTATCTATCTATCTATCTATCTATCTATCATCTGTCTGTCTATTTCCAGCACACCTCCAGTCTCTCTACATGTAGCTGAAAGAATACTTTGGTTACAGGCTAAACTCTGTGTGCTACTGGGCAGATACTGATCAGGGAACACCACTTCTTGGTGTACTTGTTCCCCAACCTGATTATTTCAATCTTAGTACCAGTTCCAGGACCATTCACGCCTGTATTATGAGGTGGAACTCACCTTGACAATTAGATCCTTTGCTATTTTAATGGTAAGTAATGGGACTAAGATAAACATATGGAGGGAAAACTTCTGTATTATCAGTGAATCTTAATATAGTAGGAACACTTTAATAGTTATTCAGGCAAAATGTCACAACAGATGTGATAAATCTAGAGTAAAATATTGATAGCAATGCATTCACTGGAATTCAAACATGGTAATTTTTTCATTATCTTAATCTGTGAATTTTAATGTGTATTAGCAAGCAATGCTTCCATGTCGATCTCAGCTCTCCTTTTTTGCATACCTACAAATGCTAGATGTATTTTAAAGTTAAATAATGAAAAATTTACATTGGCACCTGTTTTAGTCTGCCTGTTTTAGTTTTCCCTTTGTTTATTCCTAGTATTACATGGATCATATGTTGTGTCGGAAAGACTCATTCAAAGAACTCCTTTAAATAAAGATCAATTTGCCAATGACTTTGTACAGATATGTATCTGCACATAGACAGTAAAAACCAGAAAACACACAGGAAAAATTCCACTTGATACAACTGAAAAACATTAAGATTTGGAAATCATTAAGACATCTGGGTGTACAGCATATGTAAACCATTTTGTGATGAAACCAGAAGTGATGATTTGCACATTTGCTGATATCAGCTGCAGTATAACAAAGTCAGCTTGTTCCTTTTCATCATTATAGCTGATACATCAGCAATAGGGTTTGATTAAAAAAAAAACCCAAACAAAAACCGAGTTCATGCTTTAAAAATGGTTGTGTACAGAAAAATAACAGCAACAACATGTGGATTTAAACAAGCTACACAAAAAATCTTTACAGAAGCAGAATTGTAATACACCTATCATTGATTATCCTAATAGTGAAGACTGTATTTTGATTCTACTACTATTAATGCATGATATTAAATCCTTCAGCTTTAAGGTTGTGCAGCTCTGGACTTCCAAACTCGAGTTTATATATCATTTGCATACAATTACATTCCTTACATAATCATATTGCTCAAAACCAAATGCTGGCATTTTCAGTAACTATGCACAGCTCTGACCCATCTTCCATGTAAAGCTCTTCCATACCAGGGAAAATCTTACATGCAAATTCAGGGCCACTTGCTGTAAGCACAGGAGCAGCATATTATACAGGAACAGGGATAATCACACTGAATGCAATGTCTGAGTTAGGAGCTTTGTCAGTATAGTGGAAAGTCTCCTAAATTAGATATGTCAAATGCTCTTTTGGATGATCTTTGTACCATCTAGGGAAGCCAGACTCCATTCTGAGTGACAATTTCCCATCATATCTCCACATATCTTATCCAAAGCAAGAATGCACAAAACTTTAGCTGTGGATACAGACTGTGGTGAGATTAAGGATATTTGGCAAATCCCAAATGTGGTGTCATGAATTTCTAGTCCTACTTCTATATAGGAGTAGGACTATACCCTGTGTGTTATTAAGGCCTGTAAAATGGTGATTGGTTCTGTGCTTATTTGTTTATTAGCTGACATTGCTTGCAGCTTCCTTTCCCAAAGACAGTAGAAGCTAGTTGAGAATTATATGTAAAGAAGGATTATATGTAAAATTGTAAAGGAGGAAGCATGCGTCAGAGCTTGGTGGATTCTTCATTAGACTTGTACTTACCTAGTTCTGACTCCCTTCTCTAGTGCATGAAGGGAGAGAGAGGTGTCTTGATTCCCTGCTCCATGACTGGATTCATAAAGATACTGGATATTAACTGGATAATTTGAGGGCAGAATGGTTTTACTGGTGCCATTAACCCACCATCTAGCTGCTAAGCCTTGATCATGCTTGGTTTCCCACAAAGGCAACACAACTGTGAATGAATGTGCTACCAACGCTGTGGCAGGAGATCAGCAGAGAGTTCTCCCCTGCGGTGGTAAAACCTTTCCTCAGGGTTTCACCCAGAGTAGATCTGCAAACACCAGTGATGTAGCTGGGCTACAGCATGAAACTGGCATTCAGAAAAGGTCTTGTCCCTGCTACGCATGTGACACAGGCAGTCCATTATGCTCCCATCATATCATACATTCCTCATGACAGATTAAAAAACAGATCCTGAACTTCTTATGTGTGCTTGCAAAGGGTATTTTTCTTCTATTTGTGGTACTGGCTTCACGCATTGGCGGTGTTTTATAAGAAATCATTAAAGAAATGTCACTTCCATGCTGGGAGAATCCTTGCTTGGCTTACAAGTCAAGGTAGACACTGAAGCACATATCTAAGTATTCCTGCTTACAGCCACTCTGCTAAAGTGACACCGTAAGTAAGGGTTGAGTTAACATATACACTGTATTTACATGTTACATCAAGACAATTATAATCAGTCTCGAGTCTAAGTAATCTATCTCTAGATTAGCTTTAGAACATGCAAAAAAATAGAGTAGACATCTGTTCCACCTAAGAAACAAAGAAGCGGTGTATTTTCACTAAAAACAATGGAGTTCAAAACTTGTCATCCTCAGTAAAAAGCTAATAGGCATTTTCAAATTGTATAAACCAAGTGTCTAAATAGAAAAGGTTTGATATTGAAGGGGAACTCATCCACATAAAACTCTTTAAAATGGAATGTAACCAGTTTCTAAATACATTCAAATATTACAGTGTCTCTATACATAGAAAACTAGATAGTGCTGAAGAGCTAAAGCAGTCCTTTCCAAATAGTTCAAGTGTATGTATTTCTTTCTCTTTACTGTTATTAATACACAGTTGCTTGAGCTACAGCTGCTATAGCCTTTGGCAAGAGTTCAAGTAACTTCTCCTCTTCTCTCCCTTGCAAAACCTCCATCTTCCATTTTGACACCACAGAGTTGCCAGGCATACCTTGATTTCATAAAGTTTTAGGGAAAATGCCACATGTCCCAAACTGTTGGTGTCTGTACAGCAAAGAAGCATGTCAGAAATTCACCATGGTCTTTCACTATTTTCACTCACGTAGTGGCACATCTCGAGTCCCAGTGCTATATTCAGCAGCGGCTATGTGCTGACAAGCTCCCTCTTACTTGCACAGAGCCTGCTGAGTAGGATTTCAGAATAAACTTGATTTATTGGACCTCGGACATGATATGGGGACTGTGAATTTGTTGCAAAGTCCTGCAGTTGCGATGGCTTGCTTTGACTGCCGAAATATTTCCCCAGTGTGTAGTGCCTTGATAGCGTCATTGTTAAGTGTGGACTTTCTTCAGAGGGATTGGATTTCACCACCTGCAAAAGAAGTGACATATGTGAGTGCTTTCTGCCTGCACCTAGAAAGATAGATACACAGCTGTGTGTACAGAAATGCAGCAGATCCTGAGACTCTTACCTTGTGCTGCAAGCTGCTCACAACCAGTATTTTAGTGGGCCAGCTTGTTATGTTACATACTAACTAAAGTGCAAAATTTTATTCTCTTGAGCTTTGAAATCTAAATGTATAGGCCCATTATACTCGGTTGATTCCATAATGTCTTTGTATACTAGACTCTGTTCTCTTCGTTAGGGATAATTTATCTGAACAACAGAATTCAGAGTTAATAGCTTGTCTGTATATTTACCATGGGAAAAAATAAACTTAAGTCATCCCTGACTTGCAGGAAGGTTTAAATCCTGCTCTGATCCCGAGCACCTGAGAAACACATGTTGTGTTTCAGCTGTGATTCCTGTGAGAATGTTTTACTCTCAGATCTTGCTGCAAACCTGGCCCAGTTCCATGTTAAGATGAAAACACTCACGTGTCGTGTTTCTCCAAGAAGGGAGTTACAGTGCAGTTTAACATCCTTTTCCCCAGGGCATTACTCTCACATAACCACAATGTGGTTCAGTGACTTACTGCAGAAGAATGCTCCTCCTTGTCTCCCAAATATGCATATATTTTTGTGATTATCATGTTCAATCTGCATGGAATAAACAAATGGCCATGGGACTAATGAAAGTGAAAGGTAGGGCTATCAGCAGCCTAATGACTGGAGGAGTGATCTCCTGTGAAATGCTGAAGGTCTCATCTCAGTGAAAACACAGTCATTGATGGATAATGAAGAGAGACAAAACTTCAGAAGCTAGCACAGATGCAGGACAAGGGACCCTGACCCTGGCATTGGCAAATGCAGACAAAGCAGAAAAGGGGTCAAGTTAACCTATTTTCAAAATACTGTGTTGACTTGATAGCTGTGATGCCCATCAATTTTCTGACTTAATCCATCACAGCAGACATTTGAAAAAGCAGACTTCATTTAGTAATGCATATTCTTATGCAGAAGCATATTAACTTTTTAAGAAGATCATGTATATTTAGGGTTACTGAATAATCAAAACCAGTGTTCATATGTAATGAAGTTCGTAGTAAATGAAACAATTAAAATAAAATTAAATGTGCAGGATTAACATGTTCAAAGGCTTGAATGACTAGGTGAAAAGGCTAAGAGGCAGCTGGCTGAACTAAAAAAGACCAAGAATTATCCACCTGGAAAATTAATATATCTTCTGATCAATTTGATGCAGCTAAGCCAAGGGCTGTTATTTGTTTTCATACAATTACTCCAGCTTCATTTTTCTAAATTTGTGCCTTAGATCTTACAACTACTTCAGAACGATGTCACCTTGAACCAGTCACCCAAACTGCATTCCTGCTAGGCATAATCTCCCAGGAATGCAATCTAATGTTCATCCAGCAGTCAGGCACTGATTGAGATACCAAAATCTCAAGGTTGCTAGTTTTTATGTTGTGACCATATGAATTCATTGCCATTAAATTAGGAAATAGAATCATAGAATAGTTAGGGTTGGAAAAGACTTAAAATATAGGTTCCATAAAGGTCTTTATAATTGCTGGCCAACGTACTTCTCCGTAAGCACTTGTGAAGAATGAGGTAAATGTCCCTGTCTGTAGCAGGAGGGTTGGAACTAGATGATCTTAAGGTCCTTTCCAGCCCTAACTATTCTATGTTTCTATGATTCTATGAATTAAAAAGTCAGATTTTCATGTATGCATAGACCTAGAAGGATGTTTGGGCAGAAAGTGACAGACATATGAAAGATCTTTTGTCCTAGATTGATATAATCTCTTGGCAATCTAAGTGAAGATAGTAGGGTCTACAAAGCTGTGTATTTCTATGCTGCCAGGGTGACCCAAGGCCCTCTGAAGTGGGTTGGTGGGAACTCTCCATAATTTCTCAGGACAAAAAGGAGAAGCAATTTTCTGTTTGGCCAGCTAGTAAGAATTAAGCGAGAACTGCTGAATGCATTTCAATTCTTGTTTTCTGACAGCACAGAATGGTCAGCTCTACATTCCTGCATGGCCGTGCTCTAGCTCAGATGGCATTTAAAGAGGGGTGCCACCTTCTGTGAGTTTTGGAATAATTTTTTTTTAGAGAAAGAAAGTGAAAGTACAAAGCAGTAGAGTTAATCTATTTCATCTGGTTTCCTAAAACATAAAAAGTGCCGGTTTTACACAGTGTTCTTGGCTCTATCCTTGAAGGCAAAATGCCATTTTCCTAGTGAAAACTGCTTTAGCACCTGATGAAACTCCACTTGCCAGGATGCAGAAATAAACTGATGACAAAACTGTTAAAAGTAATGAGGTATCAAAAGCATTCAAGGACTTTCTTTCTGCTTTCCTAAAGGATCAATTTTGGTTTTTTGGTGGCTGATGGATTCTCCCAAGCACATCTATGCTTCTTTCAGGCACAATAACCTCTCAAGCCTCATTAACAACAGCTCTGTGAGCCAAATTCTCTCCTGATCCTCCCCAGAAACACATACTCTCTGTTGAGATTCCTCTGGCAGGGAAGCAAGGACAAATCTGCACATGAGCTCATACTAAATGATGGAGGAGTGCACAAAAAAATGCTGATGACTTATCACGCCCTGCTGTTTTCCACCCAGTTCCACACAAAGCAATTGAAACATTTTACTTTGAAGCTCCCCATTTCACTTGAAAGCTCTGTCGAAATGGTGAGCACCAGCAATGACCCATGAAGACATCAACATCTGGGTTCTAGACTAAAAAGGGTCAACATAGCTGTCTGAGTAAAATGGAGGGAGGCATTTACTCCACAGGACTATTTATCCATTGCATAAATATCTGCTTGGTGACTTGCCCCTCTTTTCTAACTCCATTTGGACTGAGCTGTGTTCGTGCCTCCCTCATGTAGATCAGAGTAGATTAAAGGATTGGTTAACTAACCACGCCTGCTGTGTTTGTCCCAAAGCAGGACAGAGGCCGCTGCAAAAGGCTGAAAACATGTGAGCTGCTGAGGAGCCTGAGGTGGAAACCAACTGTGAGGCTGACATGCTGCACATGAGGTCAGATGGATCTGATAATGCTCCCACAGCTGCTCTTAGTCCCAGTGAGCCTCTTACTGGAGCATAGCCCCAACCAATGGCAGTTCACTGTCTCCCACTCTCTTTTGGAAATACACTGTTGCCTGGTATTTTGCTTCTGATATTACATCTCTGTGATACTTAGTGAGAAAAATCAAAGCCTTATAGTTATTAACTTTTTTATTCTGCTTTATGTAAAGGTGACTGCTGTGGCTGAGAGAAAATAGTCGGAATTGCTATGCTAGTCGTTGGCCAGCAGACACCACAAGGACACTCTGGAGCCTATGCTTGAATTTTACTATCATCACCACTGAATTTCAGTTTGTTTTGTTTAAAATACTCCTGAGTTTAATTAACCACAGTATATTTTGTTTTCCAATGTATACTGTGGGTGCCTGATGAAGGAAACGTTATTTTTAGATTTTTGCTTTTTTTGGCTTTTTATGGAAAATGCATCATAGCTGTTCTGACCTTTCTTCAGAGCAAAAATCGGTGTTTCCACTTCAGCCTTGGTTTCATGGCCCACCTTTGTACTTGTGAAGCTCTATGGAGCTTCTGTGCTAACCTTGCACAAGTCCAGGTCCTGGGAACAGGTTTGGCCAAGAATGAGGCTTACACAAAAATAGGCCTGACTTGGCAAAATAAGCAAAAGGATTTTATCCTTCTCTTGAGAGATTCAGAAAACATTTGGTGGTATCTCTTACTTGATTTGTTTTGATGGAAAACAAATTCTAAATTCATGCTGGAAAAATGCTAGCCTTTCACGTGTGTTGGTGATAGTCTTTTTTAATATTTATGCATTTTTGATAGCTCTAATTTTCTCCATAAGACATAACTCGTGGAATTCTGTCTTCTAAATGACACATCAACTTGCTTGTGTCATTTTTAGTCAGTAACCAAAATCCTGAGATTTCTCCTAAGTAGTAGCTTCTTACAGGCTCAAAGTCCCCAGCTGACTGTGGAACAACAAAAATTCATTAACTCTTGATGTCAAAGAGACGTCCTTCATTGAATCCTTTTTTCCCTTCAAGCTTTCTGGTAACAATTTCTTCTCATTCTATATTTCATTCTATGAAGAACTAGTATCTGCCATGCCTAGTTTGATCACTCAGAGGAAACACAGTCTTCCTGAAAGATAAGACAGTTCAAGTTTTATTGCCCTAAACAGGTTTTAACAGAATAACTTATGGTAGTTTCCTAGTCTTTTGAAAAAAGGCAACCCAGATTCAGTTAATAAAAATGAAGATCCATGTAGCTTCATAGACAATCCCTCACTCTGTGAAACATTACTTTAGCTAAAGAGTTAGCAGAAGGCTTCTCTGTCCTTACATCCAGCAATGAATTGAGGCAGGGGGGCTACTGACAATGTCTGAGTGCACGATTCCAGTTTTCACTAAAGAAATATCTTTATTGTGAATCAAAAGTTAAGTACCTGGAAAGATATGAGCCTCCTTTATTCCTCAAAGCTTTTTCAGGTTTCCAAAGGCAGTAATGTAATATTCATGGATCTTTTCTGGGGAATGAATGACGTGTTTGGATTCTCAGCAGACTGACCACTCATAAGAGGAACCTGGGAACTGGCCTTTTACACCAACAAACTGGTGTCATGGATATGAGGAAAAGCTTGGTTGGAAGCTGGAGGAAAATCTGGTAGTGTCAGTGTCAGTTCTTTTAACTATCATATGCAAAATTACTGTCATCAGCCTAATGGTAGAGGGTATCTGCTCACTTGGCTACTCAACAATTATACCCTGCTTTAATTCAGGGTCTCCTGCACTAAACCAGGGTTGCACTTCTTCATTTACTGTATATACATAAGGTACAAGAAATTCCAAACTGAAACAGATCCTTCTTTTGCTGATGGGGAAGAACATTCACTATAAAAAGACATAACACATACTCAAAATACATCTGAAAGGAAACCAGTAAAACTTTAAATATCTTGTTTTTAAAACCCTTTACTTTCACTGGTTTGGCACCCTCTTAGCTGATTTTGTGCCTAGATATAATAATGTGTTTGCTTATTCATTTTTGATTTAATCCATGGACTCCTGTCATTTGTGACATATTGTGTATATTCCTTACCAGAGCTTCAAATGAACAAAATAATATATTCTCAATTGCCCTACTCATATATTTTCCATGTCTTTTTTTCACCAGGCCAGTAATTATAAATCAGAAAGCAGAATTTCTGTAGATTTCAGACAAAAAAGAAAGGAGAACTATGGGCATGAGTAACAAGCGACTTTTGTACTTCTATTTGTGTAGTCAACCACTGTAACTATCCAATAAATCTTTCTCAGACATATGAAAACAGATCGACAGCAGTAACACTGGTTTTTCAGTTTTAAGCTCCATTTTAGATGTACCTATGGTTTGGTGAGAGTCTGATGAGCTTCTCAGTTAGGAAGGCTTTAGACAAAAACCTGTGTGACTGAGGTGTGGCAAAAAGAGAAACTGAGTCCATACACAAGTAGTATCAACACAAAACACACAACAAATAATACAACAACCTGGAAAACATGCAACATCCTTTGCAGAAGAGCATGTCTGGTTTTATTTCAAGGAATCACCACTACAGCACTTCAGCTTGTCCTTGGATGTCGTTGTACACTGAGCAGCAAGGACAAACACCACCACAAAAACTGCTACACCTGAGGTTTAAATTCAGGCCTAACTTTGAGTCATGGATGCAAACCTCATTGTGAACACTTTTGTTTCTAAGCACCTGGCAGTTAAAATCCCCCTTAAATACCTGGGAATGATATAGGTGTAAACTATTACCTCATGGAAATGGCACCCGCACTTCCCTTGCAGGAATTCTTTGTAACGTCCCATGGTGATGACGAAGGTGTCAACAACTTCATAGCCAAAATTTTTTGCTGTATCCAGAATAACCAAGTTTTCGTTCCACAGGTTTTGTACTTCTGCCTGCATTCCAGACAAAATATTGCAGTGTCTTGTCAGAAGGACTGTTTAAAAGTTACAGTATTCTGCCATGGAAGTGAATAGCAATACTGCATTTTGAGTAAAGCAAGTATGGAATCATAGGATCATAAAATAGTTAGGGTTGGAAAGGACCTTAAGATCATCAAGTTCCAACCCCCCTGCCATGGGCAACGATGCCTCACATTACACCAGGTCGCTCAAGGCTCTGTCTAACCTGGCTTTGTACATTGCCAGGGATGGAGCTTTCACAATGTCCTTGGGCAGCCTGTTCCAGTGCCTCGCCAATTTCGCAGTAAAGAATTTTTTCCTTATATCTAACCAAAATCTCCCCTGTTCAAGTTTAGACTGATTGTCCCTTGTCTTGTCACTACAGTGATGAAGAGTCCCTCTCCAGCATCCTTGTAGGCCCCCTTCAGATATTGGAAGGCTGCTATGAGGTCTCTCTTCTCCAGGCTGAACAACTCAAATTTTTAAAGCCTGTCTTCATATGGGAGGTGCTCCAGCCCCCTGATCATCCTTGTTGCCTCCTCTAGTCTTGCTCCAACAGCTCCATGTCCTTCTTATGTTATACTCCAGATATGAATTACTATAAACTCACTCTTGAAAACAGTTATTACTCCAAGGCTGTTGTAGATTTTTGCAGGAATTATAATTACTTTTCAGGAGTTGTGAAGCTTCTTTCATATGAAGATTTCAATGCTGCTCATAATTACTGCATAACTGGTTTTAATATGTGTTTAGCTAATGTGAGGTGTAAAAAACAAGAAAAATCCTACTATAAAGTTGTCAGTAATGAATGGTGAAATTGCTCCTGTAAATTAAAATTCATCTTCACATCAAACTCGTTAAGGCTGTTGCTTAAAAATTAGTATAGGTCCATGGGCATCTTAGAAATGGTTACACTGAAGAACAGATGGTTATTTCTAAAGATGATGCAGCAAGACCAGGAATAGAAAAATGTTTCCCATAAATTTGGCAAAATGGTAGATTTGACATTGCAGAAAGAAGGGCTTTGAAAGAAGTTGGCATAATCCAGAAGTCCACAGCACCCAAACCACATGGATAATTTGGCATATGATTCCAGAATTGAAAGGGAAGAGAACTGAGTTACACTGGTCAATGTGGTTGATTTCTGGAGTTTCATAAATTTACTGGATAAGAAACAGAAAAAGGTAAACCTGGGAAACCATAATACTTTTTCTATCCTTGCCTCACCTTCCTTCGATCGAAGTACTGCTTCTTCTTCCTAGGAGTGAACTCTGCTGAAAGCCATGGGAGAAGCCATGGTGTTTCTTCATGTCCTGCCAGATCAATCTAGTGGCCTTCTGTAATGGGGCTACAGAACTGATGGACAGGGGTAGAGCGGTTGATGTCATCTATGCACAAAGCGTTTAACACTGTCTCACATGACATCCTTGTCTCTAAATTGGAGAGACATCAATTTGATAGGTGGACCACTCAGTAGATAAAGAACTGGCGGGATGGCAGCATGCAAAGAGTTGTGCTCAGTGGCTCAAAGTCCAGTTGGAGACCAGCTAACAAGTGGTGTCCCTCAGGGATCAGTTTGGGACCAGTCTTGTTCAACAACTTTGTCGGTGACATAAACAGTGGGATTGAGTGCACCCTCAGCAAGTTTGCTGATGGCACCAAGCTCTGTGGTTCAATTGATATGCTGGAGGGAAGGAATGCCATCCAGAGGGATTCTGACATGCTTGTGAGGTGGGCTGATGCCAACCTCATGAAGTTCAACCATGACAAATGCAAGGGGCTACACATGGGTCAGAGCAATCCCAGGCACAGCTACAGGTTGGGCAGAGAAGAGATTCAGAGCAACCCTGAGGAGAAGGACTTGGGGGTGTTGGTTGACGAGAAAATTAACATGAGCTGGCTGCAGTGTGTGTTCACAGCCCAGAAAGCCAACCATATCTTGGGCTGCATCAAAAGGAGCATGACCAGCACATCAAAGGTGGTGATCCTGCCCAGCTACTCTGTTCTCGGGAGACCTCACTTGGAATATTGTCCGCAATTCTGGTGCTCTCAACATAAAAAGGACATGGAACTCTTGGAACAAGTTCAAAGGAGGGCCACAAGGTTGATTAGGGGACTGGAGCACCTCCCGTATGAAGATAGGCTGAGAAAGTTAGGTCTGTTCAGCCTGGAGAGGAGAAGGCTGTGTGGAGAGCTCATAGCTGCCTTCTAATATCTGGAGGAGGCCTACAGGAATGCTAGGGAGGGACTCTTCATGAGGGGCTGTAGTGATAGGACAAGGAGTAACGGGTTCAGACTTAAACAGGGGAAGTTTAGATTGGATCTGAGGAAGAAATTCTTTACTGTAAGGGTGGTGAGGCACTGGAATGGGTTGCCCTGGAAAGTTGTGAATGTGCCACCGTTGATGGTGGTCAAGGCCAGATTGGACAGATCCTTGGGTGGCATAGTTTAGTGTGTGGTGTCCCTACCCATGTCAGGGGTGTTGGAACTAGATGATCTTGAGGTCCTTTCCCACCCTAACTATTCTGTGATTCTATGATTCTATTCCAACAATTTTCCTACTGCATCCTAATTTGGTCATCCGGATAAATTAAGGAAATGGTTGGAGTCAATAAGAAGACATTCAGTAGAGGCAAATAGTACTCACTTGGACAGAAAGAATGGGGAAAAAGTGACAGGGCGGTCTCCATAGCAAAAAGAAGGGTGAGAGTAGCAGTAGGTCCTACAAAAGTGTGTTACGGTTGCAAAAAGATGTGGGCACCAGTCCTCAGTGTGACAGGAGTACTCTACTTAAACTATGAAAGCAAATACTTTTCCTTTTCAACACCTGTGAATAGCTGGAGCATTACACACAGCTCTGGTAGGTGTCATTTACTCCGTTTTGCCCTCCAGCTCTTCCCATCCCTCTGTTATCGACATATTTTATATGGACAGTTGAATGGAGAACCACCGTTCAAATTGTGAAAAAAAAATCGAATTGAATGAGTTACACAGCGCACAGGGCCCATCTCCTACTCTGAGAGTCTTGGATATGATTTAAACTGACTGTAACAACCCATTGACATACAAATAACAGGCTAGATTCACCACTACATTCCAACTGCTCTGTAATGTTCTGGTTTCATAGGCTGGTTAAAATGGATTTATGGATAGCTGTGCAATGCAGCCAGACCAGTGAATCTGATCCTGAGTAATAATGGAGGAAATCTGAGGAGGGCCCATTCTCAACGTGGTATGAGGAGAAAACTGCCGCTCCCCAGCTCCATTTCTCACCTTCAGCATCAGGCTTAATATTGGACCTTCTGGTTCTTGGGATGGCTGACTGAGCATGACTGTTCAAACAGCAGTGGAATCAATGAAATATGGCAAATTGGTTTGAATCCATATTAGGAAGAAGTATGAGCAAATACAAACATTAATCTTTCTTTGATCCATTTAAAGCTTGCTCAGCAGAGGTTGTAACATATTTTGACCAGACAGTAAAATTATTGCTGAAATGACAAATCTTCCATGAAAATGCACTTTAAAAGTACTCTAGCTTACCTGTGATAGAGAATGTATTCCATCCACTGGCAGGTGAAAGCCCATCCCTATGGATTTGATAATTACCAGGATATTTGACAGATTTTCTCTGTTTGGAAAACAGAAAAAAAAGGTCACAAATTTTACTTAACAGGCACATCAAAAGACACTGCATTTCAGTGTCTTTTTCACTAAGTTTTTCAGTCATTTAAGTTCACACACAGAAGAGAAAACAAATTAAGTGGTTTGTTAAGTTGTTTTTTGTAATCTATTATATCAAGCCTTGGAATAACACCAAGTATTACCTGCTCAACACCTTTTGGATAATTTGCAGGTGATTGGAATTAAGCCACTGAACACCACCTACAACTAATACAGTCTGGTCTGTGTTCTCCAGGGGACGTGATCTGAAACGCAGAAAGGAAAAACAACACATGTTGCCTTAAAACAGATGGCAAACACTTTAACTGCATTGCACTGCATTTCAATGAACTGTATCTGGCATTCTGATCAGAGGCCTGATGTCATCTTCTACTATTTTTCAACAACACAATACAGCCTGGACACATTATGTTTACTTGTTTACTGACTTTTATTTTAAAATCTGTTAAACACATTTGTGACTAGAATGAGAATACAAACAAGCTAGCAATAGTTTGTACGATACCTCTGCAGCAGTTGTTCTAGGGCTTTTTCAAAAGTCGGTCTCTGGTTTGAGTTCATCCAAAACTGGGGGTAGTAGGAATAACTGATGAATGTTTTCCCCTCGTTGATATTATGATAACATTTAACATCATGAGTCTTTTGCCATTCCTGAAGAGTCTTATTCACTCTTTCTATTAGATAGTACATCATCCCTCTGTTAGTTGAGTCACCTATAAAGAGAATCTTTGGATGGAAAAGGATAGGACTTAGAAGTTATACGTTCCAAAACTCAAAAGCTAAGAAAAGAATACAGATAGTCTGGAAGTCTTTTAAACCCTTCTCTTAAGGTTCAAGAAATGTCACTGTGAGCTGCCAGTTCTTCAGACATCTCAATATTAAGTTCCTCTTTATCAAAAACTGTGTGGTCTGATTAACAAGAAGTTGTATTTCAAAGATGAGTACAGGTTACAGATGGCTATAGCTGCACAGCCCTGCATTTTTCATACTTGATCATTTCTATTGCTTAAGTTTACTTCCAGCTGCTAGTACAGAGCCTCTTGTGGTTGCTTGCAGTTTCCTGCTTTCTTTCCTCCACTTTTTTATGTGGTTAGTTCATACACAGCATGTCTTCATTAAAATGTCTTCCATAAATGTGATTCACCAGAACTTACACCAAAGTAACATGCACACGCACACACACATATAGGGCTGTTGCCATTTTTGTAGAGAGATGGCCTTTTTGCAATTTCAGAGGGAGTGGAAAAAGAGGGTGATTTTGGTGGAAGACATGAACAGAGTCCTGGCATGTATTATGCGACCACCAGGAAGCATTGTGGCCTGAAGGCAGTTAGAAGTGCTGTAAAAAAGACAGAAGCACTTCAAGTATAGCAGTCTTCACTGGGCAGCTCTGAACCTGCAAGTGAATGAAGAAGTCAGATTTGGGCTTGCTCCTACTCCTTCTGTAGACGCCTCTGAGAAATCAAATGTCTCTGTATGTGGAGACCACAGAACTTAATGTATGGCATTTTTTAATGTCATTTCCCTATTTTTTAGTGGCAAGAACTAGCATTTCCTCCTGCTGAAGAGAATATTTCAGCAATAACAAGAAACCAAAAGGGAAGAGAGCTCAGGTACACTGTGGCTTGCCAATGAAACTGTGTAATCAGTTACTACCACAGTCACTTCAACCAGAAATCCACATAGAGGAGCATAAATAAAAAACTGTGAATTAGAAACCCCACAGAGCCATTACACAGTAACAGCCTTGTCTTCTGCACAGTGGTATGCAACTTCTCCTACCTCTGACACTCAGAGTAGTTGGCACCTTGTAAGCTGCGTTTTGTTGTTTGGTATTTTAATTTGATTTGGGTCTTGATGCTTTACCACTTTCACCTTGAATATTTAGTTACGCAAATAAAATTCAGACTGCACAAGATTATGTCTTTAAGAATACATTTCCAAAGCTTCTCTTAGAGAAAGAGAAAATAAAATCTTAGAGATTTATGTGGTGAAAGCATCTCAGACTCCTCTTATCTAATACATCTCTATTTATTCTGTTACCTTCAGGAATAGAATCAGTTTAAGGGACTGATTCCAGTTCCCACTATAAACCTATTCTGATTAAAAATAAGCCACAACAGTACACCAATGATGGTTCCCACAGAACAGAAGCACTTTCAGATGAAGATACTCCGATCTGGTGGCAGGGTCAAGAATGGGCATGACAATGGTTTGAACTTCCCAAGCCTTGCTCATTGTGGGCTGCAGAAAAGTAAACAAATTAAAACGAACGCTGGGCACATAGAGGTTCTTTTACCTCCCGTCCTGGACCTCTCAAAGCTGCTTCAGTAAGTAAATTCTTAAACAGCTGCTGTTCATGCTTGTGTTGCACAAGCACTTATCTTATATGCAAGTGGATTCCCAAATCTTTCCCGCTGTGTCAGAGGAAACCTTTTTAAACCAAGCACAATATGACTCACAGAAGCCAGGGATGCTTGGACCCTTGGAAGGACTGGTTGGATATTCACTCTTTCCTCACTGACAGATGTGAACATGCACACAATAATTTACAATTAGAAAGATAGTCCATGATTATGATATGCCCTAATTATGAAGTGGTGTAACTTCAGGTTTTAAACAATTCTTTTAACTTGCAAAATCTCTCCAGTCTGTCGATATCCATGACTCTTTAATCTCAATTTCATAAATCCATCACTGTATTATCTAAATGTATATCTATTTAAAAAGCAGTTCTCAGATATTAGCAGGAAAGGATATCATTAACTTGCAATGCAGATGAAAACATTGCTGTAAAAACACAACATGGCATTAGCAGAATAACAGGCTCTACTGGGTGATACACATAAAGCAGTTGGTAGAGCATGCTAAATCATTTCTCTTCTACTTGTAGTAACACATGATACCATTTTGTTATCATTGCACATAAGGATTTCTAATTACAAAGGAACATTTCAGCTATTAATTGCACTGATTTGGTAGATGTGGTATTTTTACCTCACTCTTCATTCTACCATGATTAAGATTCTGATATATACCTTTCTCTTTCTAACTGTATTTGTTCTAATCTCATCTGCTACAGATTTCAAACAATAGAATACCCTTCATGAGAAAAAAGAAGAATCATGGCCGAGACCAATGAACAAACTTAGTCATGTACTGTTCAGGTTGATGGGCCATTTGTCTGCAGGATGACTAAAGCATCAGGCATACATCAAGTTATGATTTTACCAAAGAACAACACTTGCACACAGACAGATGTTTTCAGTGTTGCAAATGTTTTGTGTGAAAAATTCCATTATAGCTTTAAAGGCTTTAAAAGATTGCATAAGCATTGTGGAATTCACTTCTTAACCATTATAAATTAACTGCACTTAGGAAGCTTAAACACCTGTAAGTCCAAAACACTACTTAACTCTAAAATGTTATTAAGAAATTATAAGTTAAAATTCCTGTTTTAACAGCTGAATTTTAAGTATTTCAGCAAATATTGCCTTTTCATATTTCCTGTTCTTAATTACACATGACTCAATGGTACTTTATTATAAGACTAAACTCTGAGGAGTGTTTCTCAATGATGAGCAAAATATATATTCCCCCTGCTATTGAAGGCAGCTTTCTATATGCTGCTAATTAGATAAATAATTACCTGTTAGAACCCCCTTTTCTTGACCCAATTTTTAAAGTTCTTGTAAAAAAACCATGAGACATTATATCTTAATAGAATTACATAAATATTGCAGTAAAAACTTATTAACCACAATTGCAGAGGATTTTGCTGAGCCAATATAATACAGATATAATATTTTTACTATGATTGCCAATTTCATTGATTCAATTAGGACATACAGATAGAGTTTCCTAAGAACAACAGGGCATGCACCTCATTACCCTTAGTTAAAAATGGAAAAGACCAGATACCAGAAGCAAACTGAATGAAAATCCACTTAGCCAGAATCACCTTAGCCTCAATACTTGAGAATTTTCCTGTTTGCTGTGTCTAAAATGCAAACATATGACTGACTGGTCTTGATAACACATCATAAAGCAAAATAGGGCCTCATAAACTGTTTTCATGGATGTCTATCCTTTCTCATGTCTCCACCAATCTGGATGTTACTATTTCACTACAGGTGGTCTAATGTTTTATGAAATAATGTCCTGGTTTCAGCTGGGACAGAATTAATTTACTTCGTAGCAGCTGGCATAGTGCTGTGTTCTTTATGTCAGTTTTTAAAAGGAATTTTATTATTTTTCTGATCCTCTCCCCCATCCCACTGGGGTGGAATGAGTGAATGGCTGCATGGTGTTTAGCTGCCTGATAGGTTAAACCACAGCACACAGAAACAACTTAGCTCAAACAGTTTATATGCACACAAACTAAAATAGCACTTAATGATGATATGAAATCAATTGGAAGTCATAGCCAAGGAAAATGAATTTCTGTTATAAAGAGAATGATAACTTTGGAGATGAGATCTTAAAAACATATAAATTTTAATATTAGACTTGAAAGCAGCCTGGAGTTAGAAAACAAATTAGAAATCATTTTTGAGATCTTATTTATGATGCAGACAGGAAAGAAGTGCTCTGTTTGGGTGACCATATACATATTTCAGAAACATTGACAAATGCATAGAAGAAATTAATGAACAAGAGACATATTTGAATGCTATGTTTTACTGTTGCAACATGAGAAAAATAGAAAGACTGAACTTAAATATACAGTTGATCTTACACGTGCTGCATTTCATTAAAAGCAGAAAGACAAGCAGGCTCAAACAAGCTTCTTTTTTCACTTTTTTTCTTACTTTTTTTTTTTAAATAAAAAACTAATAAGGGAGCATGAGAAAGCTGCCTCCAATTATCATAGTTGGAATTTGACAGTGGCATAAAGATTAACACTTGCTATTTAAAATAAAAGACATAATCCCAGACACTTATGCTGCTTATAATATCTTACCATGATGTTTATAACTGTAAGAAGTAAAGCCAGCAGACCAAAATCCTGAAGCTAAATGATATTATGTTTTCCAGGACAAAACCACAGAGACTTCAGCCTAGTGAATCTCAAATGTCACTGCTTGCTTTACCTGTGATTCCTGGTGAAATCTTGCAGGACCCTGATTTTTTTATGAAGGTACTCACTAGTGAAATTCAGTCATCATAGAAGGCTGTTATTGTTCTGATGGAAGGTATGATGTTATTTGAGTCAAAGACACTACAGACATACATGATTCTGTTTTTCTGAGGAAGGATTGGCAATTACGTAGAGGTTTTATTCTCTTCATTCAGAACAGACTTTGAGCAAGAATTCAGATGTAGATCATATAGATGACTGCTTTGTAAAGAATTTTGAACTCCAGAGACCAGTTACACAAGTTGAATATTCAAAATACCACGGCATATTAAAAAAACCCAGAATACAGAAGTGCTCAGGTTAGTTGAGCCCATTTTGAGAAGTGCATATTTGAGAGTTCTGTTGCTCTCAACTGACTTTAGCAAATGACAATATAGATAAAGCAACATTCATTCTAGATCATCTCAGTTTTCTTTGCTTCAGTTGAGAATTTGTGAGCATTTTGTACTTTTTTTTTTTTTTTCCATTTGCTTGCATTGAAACCTGTTTGTTTTATTACGGAAACTATGATGTTAGTTTGAGAAATCAGTAATGCTTGTAGGGCTTAAAGACAAGGTATATAATGGTTCAAAACTAATATCACAAATTAAGATATATAAATATTTATAGAAGGTTAACAAAATCTCTTGTGTAATAAAAATTTACTTGTTCACAAGAATTATATCTTGATGTCCACTCAACAGCTCCCTTGTCAAAGACCAGTTTGCTTAAACATATATTATACATTTAATACAACTGACAGGCAAGTCTTTCAGTTAGCATCTGAAAATACTTTCTCTACTACATAGCATAGGCTGTGTAAGGTAATTCTACAGATTACCTTAATCACAGGCAAAATTAGGACCTTATCACCCAATCAAAGGACCATTTTTACTCATCTGACTTAAGCACAAACAAATTCTCTCTTAGTTCTTAAGCTCTACTGGCACAAGGTTGTTGCTCTAGGCTCTACATTCATTTATTTGGTGAGAGAAGCAAAAATCCTATTGAAAACTGCCACACAAATTTAAAACCACTGCAAAATGATAACAGAAATTACATCAGAGGGAAAGATGTAGGGGAAATATGCCAAAAGAGAAACATGCAAAGTTAACAGGAGAAATTCAGCAGATTTCTGCAGAGCAGTGAAGTTTAGAAAGTTTAGGGAGGTTAGAAAGTTCTAGGAAGAAAATTAACTCTATCCCAGCCAAAACCAGAACATCAGAAAATTATGGAAGATTTTGCAAAAGATGAAGAAAGGGAAACAAGTGCAATTAGTTTTACGAAGATTTTTCTGTTAATACAAGTCACATAGGATCTGGCTCTCATCTAACACTAAACTAGATCAGTAACCTTAGAAGTTGGAATCTGAATCTAAAAAATGAATTTGCAAACATGCATTTAATATACTTAGTTCCAATGGACCCTTGACAAACACTGTTCTGTTTTTCACACTGGTGAGCAAGAGTGGTCAGACTCAGGAGGTGGGAATGTCGGCAAAATCCTCCCAACAATATGCTGCCAATCTGCTTCCACAGTGGTGTATTGTTCCTCTGCTATCCTTCAATTGTCTGACCAAATGGTGTTTGTCTATTGAAGCAGCCTGACATCTAGGGAAATTAAAACCAAAGCAAAGCTATCAAATTCTTCTATATATGTTGCTGTGGTCAATCCATAAGTGATTGTTTCATACACAAGGAGCAGATCAAGCATCTCCTCTGTCATACAAACCTATGGGTTTTTTTTAGAAAAATATGTTAGGAGAAACCCACAGCTCCATGGTAATGGAGAAAACCACAGGCAGAAATAAAACCAAATGGCAATGCAAGACTTTGTGCAAGAAAAGAACTGACCAGAAAAGAAGGAGTATATGTTAATTAAAAACTTATTTTTGCATTTGTCTTTATGGAAACGCTCTCAGATTTTATAAAAATGCCACTTTTAGTTACCATTTTCTTACCTAGACAATACGTTATAAAAATCTTTATAACAATTAATTACTTACTTTCTGGATACTTGTATCCTCAGTAAGGTACCTGAGCCTCAGATCAGAGTTCTGTTTCAACAGTTTTACAGTCATAGCATGCTTATTAAGGAGACCTTGTATTTCCAAGCAATCACCTTAGAAGCTTCACTACAAGAAAAGAATGTGCAAGAAGACTTGGTAAGATTAGTGTGCACAAGCAATGCCATGCATTAGGTATGCAGCAGAAGAAACCCAACTTGCACGTCAACTGCGACACAAACTGTGACAACAGTGCAAAGCCATCCTCCATTTACAGTCCTTATATGCTCACTACAGGTCTAACTGGCAACCATGTACACCTTAGATCTTGAAGCTCCACTGGTGTGATCTAAGGTCCTATGAGAAATGGCAACAGAAAACTATATCTGCATACGAATCTAAACTTTAGATAGTGGCCGTTTTTTGACCCTGTGGATTTTCCATTAGTACCTTTTCTGTTTATAATAAAAAGGGATTTTCTTACACAACAATCATAGAAGAGGTTTTAAAGCTTCAGGACACTAAATATCCAGGTAAATAAAACCAAATTAAAATGTAAAATCTGTTACCTACCCTTCTGCCCTCCATGCAGCGCTGGAGCTCAGGCTTGTCTAGCACAGCATATTGGCAACCATGGGGCTGCCATGTTATTTCTCTCCAGTCACAGGTCCTGTTGTCAGAGCAGCTGAGGCAAGGGACAATCCACTGCCCTGGAAAACAGAAATGGGATGTCAACACCTCCTCAGCATTTTTGTGAATAGCTTTATTATACAGCAAGCAAGATATTTTTGATCATTTTCTTACGGGAGTTTTCCCTAAATGAAATGCCCCCAACCCTTTGAAGAGATTTCCTTCCTCTGTGTTATGCCCTGTTCATTTAGCTAATGTGGGAGGTTTCCCTTTCCCTGGAAGAGCTGTGAAGGCTCAAATTTGACAGTTGCTTGTGGGTTCATTTCTCAGTTCATGTCACCTTTCTCGTAGCAGCTTGTCCGTTCTTCACAGAAGGGGTACAAGAAAAGGAAAGGGGGTTGAGGAGACTGAAGGCAAAAAGAAAATATCTATATTCAGAAGGGCCTAAAGGCAAGATTCATTCTCCTCTACAATTAAACATCTAAAAGTTGGGCATTGGTTGAAGCTAGACTTTGAGAGCCCCTTGAGAGGAAAACGAAGCAAGAGAGACAATGACTTTCCCTCAAAAATACTGATTTCTTTGATTTGTGAGAATTTGGAGGACTGTCCCAGTCTGCACGTATGCATTTCAGAAGGTGAAAGTAATGTCAGGTGAATAACCTATGTCATTTATTAGAGCCTGACTTTCCTATTTTCAAAAATAATTTTTCGGATTAGGAGTATAAAGTGGAATTACCAGAACTCAGTGGGGTTTAGGCATGTCTCGCCTAAGGTTGAGTTAGTTTTCTAAAGCTATTAATTTGCAAAATCCTACTGGAAGTCAGAGGGATTTAACTTCTGAAGGAAGATAGAAAACTTTTGAGTTGCCTTTCATTTTCAAATCAACACAAGGAACACATTTTCTAGCTCGTACAAGTACACCTTCCTGACAATATCTCCCAGTGCCTATGTAGCTCTGTCAGCAAAACCTGCTTTTACTCTGATTAAAGGCATTACACAAGGAAGAGTGCAGAGGCCCCGAGGTCCCTGTGTCAATGCTATTAGGCCTTCCTAGCACAGCCAGGTTTCTCACTGCAACCCATCAAATAGTTCTAAAAGAAAATGTTTGCAGAGCAGGCCTGGCCTTTGTGATTGTGACCATCACTGCTGTCAGAGAGCTGCTCCACAGGTGACTGGGTGAGCTTTGATGTGTGATACATTGCTGCTACACAAGAAGTCACAGCAAAAAACCTAGCCTATAAGTACCTCTCAACACTTACCAGGTCTGTGACTGAGTGGGAGGTGGAGTGAAGCAACCCTGAGGATCCCAGCAGCCTTGGGGGTGTCAGCTGTTACTTTGGGAGCAAGGGAATTTCCAGGGAGGCAGCCTGAGCTTTCTCTGAGCACAAGCCCCATGTGAATGTTATGGTAGGTGACAGGGTGAGTTGTCTCAGCAGATAAAGAAGTCCATCTAAATAAAAGCATCAAAAGCTAGTATATTGAAGGGGAGAATATATCCCACAGTGCTATGGGAATATAACTCATATACGTATATTCCATGTATATATTCCACATATTTGCACACAAGTCCACGGGACCTGATAAAATCCATCCACGGGTCCTGAAGGAGCTGGCATATGAAGTTGCTAAGCCACTGTCCATCATATTTGAAAGATCATGGCAGTCAGGTGAAGTTCCCGATGACTGGAAAAAGGTAAATATAACACCATTTTCAAGAAGGGGAAAATGGATGAGCTGGGGAACTACAGACCAGACAGCCTCACCTCTGTGCCTGGTAAAATCTTGGA